>VNJQ01004849.1:174579-345587 GCA_008042515.1 Drosophila truncata
GGGGGGGGGGGGGGGGGGGGGGGGGGGGGCTTGGAGTGTGCTGTTTTGCGGCGGGGGGAGGAAGGGTGGCGGTCGCGGTCGCCCATTGAACACTTGCGTCACCCACGCAATCTCTCTTCCACCAAAAACCACAACACAAGCAACAAAAACAGCATCAGTTACCCATTTGAAACATGCATGCATTCATCATGTGTGTGTTCCCCGTTTTTTTGTTCCATTTTTGTGATTTTATTAATCGACCCGCCCCTTTGTTACCCCCCGCCTTAATTCTGGGCAAGTATTTTGGTTACCTTTTCCCTCTGCCACACTCACACAAACCCAGGCACACTCTCTCGCCACACCGACACACACACACACACACTCTCGCACACCCTTCCAAGAGGCCAAGAAGAAAAATGGCGACGACGACGACGACGACAACGGGGTATCGATAACAAAAAAGGCATATGAAAACGCACGCACGCATGTGAAAATGCAACCTGTGGGCACCCCCCACCCCCCCCCCCCCCACCGTTCACTTGCCGCGCGTGGAAATGCAGTCAGCTGAAAAGCGCTATGGTTACTTAATTTTGGGCTGCTTCAAGCTGAACGCATAGATTATTGCCTGTTGTTGAACGAATTGTTGTTGTTGGAATTTCCAATGAGTCTCCTATAGCCATCTCGCTCACGCACGCAACACAGAGTCCAGAGGCAGCTGCTCAAAACGAGGAAATTTGGCTACTGGCTAAGCAAAACCTACAAAGCGGACAAACCTTAGATCTTCCTGCATAACCTATGACTAATTTTAATAATATTAAATACGTCGTTTGGCTGTAACAATGTGCTTTCCAATATACGATTCGGTGTGTTTGTGTGCGTGTGTGTACGCCAGGGCTGCAGCAGCTGGTGCTAGTCTCTCGATATATCGATAACATGTGTCTCATCTCCAGCCAATTTCACTGGCTCGTCTTCTTCTTCCTGCGAGCTCCTTAAATGTTAATTAAATGCCGTAAAATTGCGAAATGACGAACGTTTTTGGCCCATTGCAGCAGCTTGAACCGTCACTGGTGCGGATATTGGTGTCGCTCCCCTGGGATGCAGCGCAACGGCTGCGCCAATTGGCCGCCGAGGGCAATCCCGAGCTGCGCGCCCTCAACATTCAGTCCGTGCAGTTCGAGGGCGATTCTGTGATAACTTTGAAAGTTGGAGGACAAGATATTAAGATAAACAAGGGTGAGTTCTTTAGCTAAATCTACTTTATTCCTTTATAACCCATGCCTTCCTTCTGGCCTGCAGATAATGTAAACGAGACACTTGAGGCGGCTGGCTCGTCTTCCGGCAACAAAAGTAGTCTGGTGGCTCTAAACCCGGGTTTCGATGGCCCCAGCACCAGCAAGGCGGCCTCCGCCTACATGCAACAACAGCAGCAGCAGCAGCGGATTGTGCAACTGCCGCAGAATGTTTCCAGCGATGCAATCTCACTCCAGCAAAGGAGAGCGGCTCTGCAGAAGATGCCTCCGCAACAACAGCAGCAGCAGCAGCAGCTCCAGCTTCAGCAACAGCAGCAACAGGTTTCGGGACCTCAGCAAACGCCGCCGGTGTTCAAATCCCCCAACACTGTGTGCCCCATGGAGGGCAAGGTGCCGTTGCTGCTGCCCTCGCCCTCTGGAACGGCGGGTGTGCCGCGAGACTTTCCCTTTGAGAGCATGCGGCAGGCGCGAGTGCTGCAAGGTCGGGAGGCGGGCGGCCTGGGTCCGCCACCGCCGCCGCCCAACGTGACGCTAAAGGTGCTTAAGAATCCGCCACAAACGTCACAGAATGGCGAGCTTACACCGACAACGCCAACGTCGACGACGACGGCGATGGCGGTGACGCCGCCAGGCAGCAAATCTCAATTCATTCAGCCACCACCGCCGCCATATCCGGGATTGGGAGTTGCCACGGCCTCGGCTGCGAGTACCGCAGTTGCCGGCGGCAGTTCATCCATTGCCATAGCGGGCGCAAGTGCCAAGCCTGCGATTGTGCCCGTCTCCAGCCCGCTGCCCCATCACCCCCATCCGCATCAGCATCCGCATCCGCATCAGCATCAACTCGCGCATACGCAGCAGCAGCAGCAACCACATCCGCTGCCCACGGCCACGTCGACGGGCAGCAACAACATTGCCATATCGTCGCCGCTGCTGGTGAATCTACTGCAGAACGACGGCAATGCCATGTCGAATCCGAACCAGCTCAAGTCCCCGCAGCAGCAGCAGCAGCAGTCGCCGCTGATTGGCATGAGTCCGAGTGGAGCGCAGATGATGAACTCACCCATGCGCTCCTCCGGTCCGGCGACGCCCAGTGATTTCCTTATGGGCGATGTGCTGAGTCCGGCGGTGCCTTCCTCCCCAACAACGCCTCAGGCGACGGCGGTGGCGGCTCCTCCTCCTTGCCCGCCGCCTGTGGTGATGCGGAGTATGCAGCAGCAGCAACAACAGGCTATGCTTAGTCCCAGCGGCAATGGCAATCATTTGTTTACTCAGCAGCAGCAACCACAGCAGCAGCAGCAACAGCAGGCACCTCCCCCGCACCGCTTTCAGCAGCAGCAAATGTCTCCGCAGGCTGTGGCCTTACGGCAGCAACAATTGCAGCGACAGCAGCAGCAGCAACAACAGCAGCAACAGCTGCGGTTTATGCCGCCGCAGCAGCAACAGCAGCAGTTTCAGTCTGCGCCTGGTAAGTGTCTGAGTTTCCTTTCTTTGTTATCACAAGGAATCTTTATTAATTTGTTTAATTTTCCCCAACAGATTGCTTTAATAACATGGGCATGAGTCCTTTGCAACAGCAGCAGCAGCTGAGACAGCAACTGAGGCCTGGCGGACTGCCTTTGGCTCCACCGCCACCTCATCCGCAGCAGCAGCAACAGCAGCAGCGCATGATGAGCCTGCAAATGCCACAGGCATCACCGCAGCAGCAGCAGCAGCAGTTCATGAGCGGAGCATCGCCTCTGGGACCCGCACTTTCGCCCGCCTCCAGTCATCATTCGATGCACAGTCCGCTGATGGCACAGCAGCAGCAGCAGCAGCAAACGCAAATGATGTCGCCTGCCCCTGCGCCTGGATCATCGGCGACCAGCGAGCTGACCGCTCACCATGTACCTGCAGCGCCGCCGCCGGATTATAACCAGGCGGCAGCCAACTCGCGCTGGCCCCTGGCCGGTATCAATAAGCCTATGGATTCGGCCACCAAGAGCAGTTTCCAGGAGTTCACGCGCTACCAGATGCAGTACAATCTCCAGCAGCAGCAGCAGCAAGTCAACCTGCCGGGCCAACAACAGCAGCAGCAGCAGCCGCAGGCGCAGCAACAATTGCCGCCTCCACCGCTGCCAACGCAGCAGCAGCAGCAACAGCAACAGCAGCCAATGCAGGCACAGCAGCCACAGCAACAGGCAACGGGCCAGGCACAGGGTCAAGTGGATTCTCTGATGTCGCTGTCCGTGCTGGATGCCTTGACCACCAACGACCTGGACGCCCTGCTGCCTACTCTCAACTGTGATCTGGACTCGACGCTCAGTCTTGAAGATAAAAACGAGCTCGAATCGTTGCTGCAGGATGCCAAGGATCTGGACCTGGATCTGATCGAGGACAATCTATCGGCAGTGGGGATGGATGTGGGTGATGCTCTCAGCACGCTGCAAGAGGCGCCAATGGAACAGCAGCAGCAGCAGCAGCAGCAAACGGTGATGCAGACGCAACAAATGCTGCAAATGCCTTTCCAACAACAACTACAGCAGCAGCAGCAGCAACAACAACAACAGCAGCTACAACAGCAAATAATAATGCAACAGCAACAGCAGCAGCAGCAGCAGAGACAACAACTTCAAATTCCTGCTCAGTTGCAGCAGCGTCAGAATCAACAGCAGATGCAGCGACAGATGCAACTACAACAGCAGCAGCAGCAGCAGCAACAACAACAGCTGCAGATGGTTCAACGCCAACAGCAGCAGCAGCAGTTGCAAGTGCAGCACCAGCAAAGGCCGCCCCAAAAGCAATTCATCATAAATCCACACACCGGTGACATGGAACCCATGGCCAGCGATGACAGCGACACGGAGGCCGAACAGGAAACAGCACAGATGCCATTCCGCACCAGCGGTGGCCTGTCCAGCAGTAGCCTGAGCAACTTTAACTTCAATCCGGCCAACGACATGCTCCTGCCCAACAATCTCTTCTCCGAGGAAGACTCGAATTCAGCGCAGCAGCTGCCGATGGCCATTAACAGCGACCAGGAGAGATCACGCGACTCCTTGGCCTCAAATAAATCAGCAGCCTCGGGCAGGGCCAGAAAAACGCCCGTTTCGAAGGCAAATCACAGCAACTTGCTTGCCGGAGAGAATTCGCCACGTTCCAGCAACAGTTCCCCGCTTATTGGCCTAAACTCGCCGCAATCGGTGACTGGGGTCAATGCAGGAACGGCCGTAGGAGCGCCCAATAAGAAGGCCAAGCCGAATCTTCTTCGAGAGAAGCTGCAGCAAGGCGTCAAAGAGCGTAAGGCCAAGGATCCTGCGACACCGAAGCCGAAGAGAGAGCGAGCGAAGGGAAATGCCAAGACGAAGGCGGCGGAGGAGAAGATCAAGCTGCGGCTGAAGCTGGACAAGGTGGAGACAGTGGCGGCAGCGGGGGCAGGATACGAAGGGCAGCTTATAGTAAATCAACAGCAACAGCAGCAGCAACAGTCGCCCATGGTGGCCAACAATCACATGCAACAGTTGCCTTTGCAGACACAGCTTCTCACGTTGCCCACGCAGCAGCAGCAGCAGCAACTGACACAGCAACCTCAGATTCAGCAGCAGCACCAGCAGCTACAGCAACCAACTCAGCAACAGCCACAACAACAACAGCAGCAGCAGCAGCAGCAGCAGCCACAACAACAACACCATCCTGTCTATGCGAATTTCCAACAACAGCAGCAAGCCCAGGCGGTTCCTGGTCTCAATGAGCCGCGTGTGCCTCCCCTACAAATTCGATTGCGTGGCAAAAACCATGTTGTGGTTAAGAACACGCGCAAGGATCGCAAGAAGAGTGGACAAAACCAGGAGGCAGTCATCTCTGATGACCGTCAGCTGAAACGTAGCTTCAGCGATCAGCCGCCGCAGCAATTGCTTATGGATGTTGACAATAAGCAAGCCAAGCTGACGCCGCCGCCTCATGTCAATGGATTGCCAATTCTAATACAGAAGACGACGGCCACAGTGGCACCGCCAGCGATGCCTCTGCAGACTGGAGGAGCTACCAAGACCACTACGATTGTGGCTGGTAAGAACGGTCTGACGATCAGTGCCATTGTGGAGGCGGCACACAAGGCGCAGGCTCAAGCCCAGGCCCAGGCTCAGGCTCAGCAATCTCTCACCGATCCTCAGCTCATTGTGGGTTCCACAAATACGGGAACTACGCCCACAACCACTACCCTGCAGCAGCAGCAGCTGAGCAAGATAGCCACCTCGTTGCCCAGCAGCATAACTTTGAGTGCCATCAACAGCAACAACAATAACAATAATGCCAACAGCGGCAACAACAACAATCGGCTGCTGACGATGAAGAATCCCATCAAGACTGCAGCCACCATTACACCCATTGTGGGTGGCAAGCCAATGACAAAAAACCATAAGCCGCCGCCATACATCACAGCCGTGCAGCAGCTGCAGCTACAAAAGCAACAACAACAGCAGCAGCAACAACAGCAGCAGCAGCAGCAACAGCAGCAGCAGCAGCAGCAGCAACAACAGCAGCAGCAGCAACAGCAACGACAACTGGCGGCGGCCGTAACCATGTTGCCCAGTGCGACGACCCTGAAGCGTGTGGAAATCACTAAGGTTACGCCGCAGGTCACGGCCGAGCAGGCTCCGAGCATAATCCCATCTCAGGCAGTAGTGGCAACGGCAACATTAGCTTCGACGACGACGACGACAACAGGCAACACGCAAACGACTCAGCTGATCTGTGATAGAAAGTTGCCAGTGGCCATGCCACCCATGACCACGGTCAACAGTGCTGTTGTGGTGGTTGCCGCCTCCTCTGTATCCGCACCCGTCTCTGTATCTGCATCAGCATCTGCCTCCCTGTCAACCTCCTCCACATCCTCGTCTATCAGCACCACCTCCACTTCGTCGCCTGCCGCTGTGCCAAACACCCTGAGAAACTCACCGGCCAGCAATGGTAGCGGAACGCCGGGTCATGGCAACAATGGCGGTGGCGAGGATAGCGGCATCGAGTCAATGGATGCACTGTCCGAGAAGAGTCCCCATCAGCTCTCCTCAAGCAGTCCCATTCAGGTGAGCAAGCCGGGAACCTTGGTGCAGCAGCAGCAACAGCAGCAGCAGCAGCAGCAGACGCAGTCACAGTCACAGTCGAGCACAACTACGACAGCTATGACGGTGACAACGTCAGTGAGTGCTGCCAGTTCGACGCCAGTTGTGGCTCCAGCGACCATAGGAGGAGTGGTTTCCCTGCAGCAGCAACAGAAACAACAGGCGGACGATGAGATTGAGAAGGCTTTGGCCAAGATGGAGGGTGATTTTCCCGAGGATCTCGAGGACATTGTTTCATCGATGATTAAGGAGACCAGCGAATGTGCCAGTGCCAGCAGTGGAACGGCGTTTCTCAACAGCCTGGAGAACTCTCTGCCGGCGGCAACAGTGGCCACTGTGACCACAGCGACTGTTTCAGCCACAACAATCACGAAGACAAGTAGTAGCTTAGGCAGCAGCGTCAAGTTGAATGGCGAACACCATATACTCGAACACGATGATCTCATCAAGAAGCTCACAGAGAGCGGCAGCAAGCAGCCGGCGGCGGCGGTCAAGACACCGACCGAGGTGAAGGTGAAGCTGGAGGAGATGCCGCCGCTACTGACCATCAAGAAGGAACCAGCGAATAAGCCGGCGATAGCAGCGCTCAAGGTGGAAGCCAAGGTGGAGATAAAGACGGAGCCAAAGGCAGGGGAAATCAAGCAGGAGCAGGAGAAGCAGGTACAGGAGAGGACGCAGACCAACGAGGCCAGTGCCAACTCCCTGCAACCCATTTCGATTGAGATACCTGCACAGGTGGATGGGGAAACACCGAGGATAAGAACACGAGCCAGTAGCCGTTTGGAGAGTCCCTTGGATGCCACAAAAGCTAGTCCTGATCCCACCGTAGCCACTGCTACAGCGGCAGCCACAACAAGCAGCACACCCAGCACCGTTAAGAGCTTATCCCGCGCCTCTTCCACCGCTAGCCCAAGGGTTCTAACGCCCACACCCAATCACAATAACAACAACAACAACAACAAGAGGCGTAGGCAGGAGTCCGAGTGTGGCAGCAGTAACGATGCCTCTGATTTGGGCGATGGCAACATGAAGCGACCCCGTGTGAGCAGTGGAAGCAGCGTCAATGTGTCTGCCAACAATGTAGGAGAAGCTGCTGACACCGTAGCTGCAAGCGGTTTGCCCAAAAAGATGGAGATTGAGTCATCGGATTCAGATGAGCCGCTGATCGAGGTGGCCGGCAAGGTGCGCAACTCCAAGCAGGCCCAGGTAGAGGCAGTCGATGCGGCGGCAGTGGAGAAGCACGTGACGCGACGCAATGCCCAGCAGCAGCAGCAGCAGCAGCAACAACATCAACAGCAGCACAGTAAGTTGGACTTTGACCCAAAGGGTTGGAGTCTAGTCAAAGTCTAGACTCTAGCAGAATGTTTATCATAATAGCCGGGGTGCTTTGCATATTGTTTGTGCTCAAGGGGGGTGCAATAGGTGTCTAGCTAGCTGAAAATATGTCAGAAAATATTAATATTTAATTACTCATCTTATTTTTTCCTTGTTCTTCCCCTAGAAACCACCAACAACTTGGCTTTGAATGCCACCGCTCCGCCCCCGGGTACACCCAGGACAGGCAAGGCTCAAGCAACAAGCGGAAATCCCACTGCTGCCAGCAGCAATCACAATGCCAACAGCAATCCCAGTGTGGCCATTTCAGTGGCCTCCACAACAACGCCAGGCGGAGCTGTGGTGGTCACCAGCCAAAACAATAGCATTATTGGCGGCGGAACTAGCGTTGTGCATGCCACTCGAGGCGCCACAGCTGCAGCGGCCAGCAGCACCACCAACCCAGCCACCAATAACAATGTAAACTCTGCCACTTCGCCGACGGACGAAAAGATTGGCACTCGGCGAAGCGTGCGTGCCAGTGCGGCGGCCAACAAGATCATTTACAGTCGCAGCAATGCAGCAGCAGCTGCTGCAGCCGCCGCTGCCGCGGCAGAGCCAAAGGGAACTCCAGGCAAGGCAGGAGCGGTAGGTGGAGCGAACGCCAACGCTGGCAGTATAGAGAGCGTGGCTGAGGCTAGGAGGAAGACGCGCAGTGCAGGTGAGTTGTTAACTTAGGCATTATAAGGAGTTCTTCTTCTAATATGATTAAATGTCTTCCATAGTCATCGGGGAGTCCATGTTGACCGAGGGACGACGGAGAAGAACGTCGCGTGACTACAAGTGACCAGAGTTTTGCGCCTTGGCTAAAGGCTTGAACCATCCGAGCGATGCGCACGAAGACGATCTGCTGGAGCTATTTGATGACTTTGAACAGCAACAGCATCAGCAGCCGCATCAGCAGCAGCAGCTGCAGCAGCAACAACAGCTGGATATTAACCACAGCAGCAGCAGCAGCAGCTTTCCTTTAGCCCAGGCGCAGGACGAGGACGGTGAAGAGGCGACCGAGTACGAGAATCTGGCGCGAGCAGCCGGTGGCTACATGGAGGAAGCCGATCATTTGCTGTCCTACCATAGCAGCAGCAGTGCCGCCGATGTGGATGAGGTGCTAATGCCAGAGCTGGCCAATGCCACGGCCCTGGATTGTGGCAATTTTGTCGATTACGATGAGTTCAACCTGTGTCTGAACAATATACTCAGCGAGGAGGACGACGACAGTGGCGGAGGCTTGGTAAGAAAACCGCATCATCATCATCATCATCAGCAGCAGCAGCAGCAGCCAACTTGGCGCGATGCCGGCGACATGCTCAACATTGTGCAGCTCAACAACGATCTGGGCTTGAGTTTCCAGGAGTTTGCCAGCGAAACGACGGCGGATGAGCAGCGCTCCGCCAACAGCAGCTCGCCCCAGCTGGCATAGGCATAAAACAGAGAAGACGATCGGACGATCGCTCGCTACTTGTATATAAAACACACACGCACTGATACTGATACTGATACCGAACGCTTTCGTTTGTAGTTCTTAGCTTCTTAGTTTCCGATTGAGGATCTTTTTTGTATAGTTAGTGGTAGCCACAAGTTGCAATAATGTTGCGTCTCATAGCGAGCAACATCACACCCAGACACACACACTCACCCACAGACAGACGGATGCAAGCGCCGCTTAAACTTCATTTACACTTTCTTTTTCGAACCTTATATATCTCTCATCTCTGGCACCGCCACTGCTCGCCCAAATGTGTAACGATTGGAAATGATCTGCTAGTCAAGTGAAACAGGCAATTTAATGTATAGCTCAGAAAAGAGGAAAATTGAACAAATTAGTTGAGTAAACGTTAACGTATTCGAGAAGCTCCCCTCTAACTCTAACATGTAGAATAAAGAACTAGGCAAAGTAGATGGCTGAAATACACCACACCCACTCTATCTCTATCTCTCAACCAGGCATAATTTAATTTTTAAATCGGATTTTCACCTGTAAATATTTTTTCTTTAATTTTTTTATAAAGATGCAACCCATGAACACCACATTTTTAGTCTTAATTTGTCCTAGGGATTGCTGAAAATATCGATAACAAATTTGATTTTCAACGATAAATCGATACTTTCTTATATATATCAGAACAGTAACAAAAATTAGTAAAAAAGACAAAAAATGAAATGCAATTTTTTCTTTATTTTTTTTTTAATTACTTGCGATATGTTTCTTTGATAAATCCAAATTTTACCATATTCTTCTCGATATATGTACATCCCTAGTTTGTCCTACTTTTAATGCGCTGCGCCAAGTCGAAAGTCTTTATTTTATAGAAAGTAAAAACAAAAGCTGATCCATTGGATCCAGCAGATCAGAGCAGTTAACGTGCACCCTTATTTTTTAGGTTTTATATAACCTTTTTTGTAACTTTATGAAATATGAATATAAAACAGTACATATACAGATATATCTATAGCCTATATATAGTTTCCGTAAGCTTGCGTTGTTTCGAAAAATTTGTTTTTTAGTTTTAAATGCTCTAGCCTAAGGACACACACACAGTAATCTTAAAGCGAATTCTTTATCAACAATATATACATACATATATATATATATATATGCACATGGAAACCCAAAACCTATGCAATAAGTTAGTCAAAAGTGTAAAAAGGCCAAGCACCAAGCAGAAAAAAATGAAAAACACATGAAAAACCTACAAAAAAAAAAGAAGATACAAAATGAGATCGAAGAAAGAGTGGAGAATATTGAGAATCAGTCGCCTAGTATTTGTCGTGAATGGAAAGGAACATATTATATATATATATATTATATATATACAAAGTACAGAAACAAACCGTATATAATGTTATATATTTTGCAAAAGTAAAAAAGGGAATATCGTGAAGGAGAACCAACCACACACACAAAAACAAAAACAAAAAAAAGTTGTATTGTATATAAGGCAGGCTCTATTTTTGCTAAATGTTATTTGAACAAATAGGGGAAAACAAAGAGTAAAGTAATTGAAGCAAAGCAAGGCAAAGCGCTAGACAAAAACACAAAACAAAACAAAACAAAACAACATTATATATATATATTTCTTCACACGCATATATATATATATATATATATATTGTTCAATATTATTATTATCTTATATATATTGTATGATTGCTACATAAAATAGTTCTTTTGATACTTTGTACATGTTTACTTTAAAGCAAGGCAAAAAAAAAAACAAAAACAAAAGGAAAATGTAAGCCCCTAGCATAACTTGCATATAGTACCATATAGTACCGATAAACGTATATAGAACCCGGAAACCATAATCCATAATCCAGCCAGTGTCGAAAATTGAAGCATATTTTAGTGAAAACCCTTGTTTGAAACACACTTTTTCGGAACGCCACAACAACCAAACACACACCCAACACACACACACAATAACAACCGAGAGCAACTGCAATAAGCCCGATTTTTAAACACACTCAGCAAAGTTAATGGAAAAGTTGTATAAAAACGTATAAATCATTTATATAGCGCTTCAGCAACACTCACACACAACAAATAAATAATGAATATATTTAAATGCAAATGCAAAATGAAAGAGTATAAAAAAAAAACAAAAAACAAACCACACAAGATGAACAACAACAACAACAAAAAACGAAAGTGTCTTAAAAACGTAGTATTAGAAGTTTATTATTAATAATTTGTTTGTACTTTAAAGTAAAATATTTATAGAAAAGGAAAAAATACAAAGATTTAATATACACAAAAAATAAAACAAAATTTGTTTTTTTTTTCTCCAACTGAGGAAGTTCTTTTAAGAATATTAGTGGAATGTTTACTTTTAAAAATATTTATATGTATTATTTAGATACTCTCTGAACTTGACAGCCGAAGAAACCAAGAGGCGATTTAAGAACCTATAAAAAAATAATATTACGATCAGGATACAAATCTTTAGACTTTTTAAGCTCCCTCCAAGTCAGGATTCATGAGCATTTCAAGCGGGCGAGAGATTCCTCAACAGGTCAAAAGATGAAGAATCACAACAGAGCTAAAATCTTAAGGTCTAGGATATAAGGTCTTAAAAAATCAGGTAACCATTTTAAATATAACATTTATTTATTAATAATTTGTATACTTTCTTTTTTATTTTAATGTTATAGATTTAATAACAGTTTAATGTGAAATGGGATTTTAAAAACACAAAAAAAAAAAAAAAACAGAATCAAAAAGGTATATAAATATAAAGTTTAGTTTACCATTATTCCCAAAATAATTTAATTTACTTAACTTTTGTTTCTTATCTATTTATCATAGTTTAAGATGGATTTGAAAATTGATTAATTGGGCCTCCCCTGTTGATGATCACATAAAATCCCCGGAACATCCTGTGATTTCACCCGGTGGCCTAAGCTAACAACATTTCCGCGGTCCCAGTGTAACTCTGGCAGCCTCTCCCTGCGCAGGCGCATTGCCTGGATTGTCGGCTTTCGAGGAGCAGAGTCGAAAAACAGGACCAGCAGCCAGCCGCCGACTGGCAGTTGAGAGCGAGTGGCCGCCGTGAGCAGCACGGCAGAAGCGGAGCAGGCAGCTGGAGCCCCGAAGCCTAACGCAACACGTAACAGAGCCGGAGGAGGAGGAGGGGAGCGTGGAGCGGGCGCCATAGGCTTTCAGTGCTGTATATACACGCGCAGGAAGCCAACGAAAAATAGTAATTAAAATTAAAACGCCCGTCGCGCTGCCAAGTGAGTGAGTTATCCTTCAAGCTAATTACTTTCCCATTAAGCTAGAGAGTACCCCATCGACGACATATGGCTTAACTAGGCGTCCTGGCGACAACCAGGGGTCGTCCAGGGCAGCTATAACTGCCCCTCAAGTGGTCTCAGAGGTGTTGTGAATACTTTACAGCTTTCGTGCCAGCAAAACAGATATGTATCAGCGGCCAATTCCCAGTCTGGCCAGCAAATGATCCCCTCCTCGACGGCAGCAGCAGCAGCAGCAGCAGCAAGTAGGGGCAACTACTCGTGCAACAGCAATGGGCAACTGCAGTGGCAAGTGTTGACGCTTAAGGATGACGTCCTACTTTTCGAGTGTGTTTGTTGCCAGTTCAGGTTTTTTTCTCGCTCAAGTGTCCCAGTTTGGGTGTCTGTGTGGCGGCTATGACGTAGTTTGCCAAGAGTCGGAATGTGTGTCGCCGAGTGGGGATGTGTGTGTGTGTGTGTGTGTAGTTGGGTGTGTATACACACCAACAAGTGGCGAAAAGCGCCAAAAAGGAAGTTAAGGAGTTTTTTCTGGGGTTGACAGCAGAAAGCAAGGTTTATTATTTATATTTTGTGACTTGAAAGGACGTTACTTAAGCGCTTAAGTAAAGGAAAATAAATTCTAACTAATTAATTATCTTTAATCTTCTATTTCTTATTATAAATTTTAATTCTATATTTAAATCTTCTTCAGAAACCTCTGTCACATCCTTGGAACATGCAGAGAGCTCGCCACAGGCCGGCGTGGTAGACCTTCTCCCGAAACAATGCTCATCCGCCTGCGCTATGGAAGACGACTGCAGACCTATCTAAAGATAGGTGCTTGTGTCCTTGTGGGTCTTTGCTACTTTGCCTTTCTCTTCCGCGAATCCCTCAATGCCTATGAGCATCGGGAAAGGGCCACGGCTGCCGAATTGGAGGCGGAATCGGAGCCCTCGAAGCAACAGCTCAAGCTGAAGCGACAACAACTGCAACGTCAGCGATTGCTGATCAAGCAGCAGGGCAAGGGTTCCGCTGGCAATGCCAGTTCCATTGGAAGCTCATCGCCTTCGGTGGCAAAGCCTCCACCGCCGCTGCCCGTGAGCACTCTGAATCCCGTGTACGAGTATTCCGAAGAGCTGCATAGCCGCACCGAGAAGGAGTTGCAAAGGAGAAGCGAACACCTGGCCGCTGTCTGCGAACGCTATAAGCTGCAGGAAAAGTACCCACCGAATCCCTGGGAATTCTTCGTCTCGCCGGGCCACAATAATCTTGTGTGGTTAGTGTTTTGTTTCATTTATTTTGTATGTTGTTACTTGATTAGTGGGCTTTAATTAATAATTATTATAAGGAATTATTTTTGTATAGCTTTAAGTATTGTTATAGTTTTTTATTAATGCATTTTTATATTGTTTTTCAGGTGCAATGTCTTCAAGGCAGCCAGCAGTACGTGGATGTATTACTTTAATATATTAGGTAGGTATCTCTGGGATATGTCTTTGGGGTATAGAGTTAGGGATTTGCTTTATATTCCGTATTCTTTAAGATAATAATATTAATTTAAAAGCTTACTGGAAAAGTGTAAAGTTTATACTCCAAGTCCAAAGTTATATTGTAGACTTTCCAGAATGATTAAGTTACGTACAGACTTAAGAATTCAAATTTAATTCAGATTTAGCTTTTTTTAGGGCCTATCTTTAAAGCTGATACTCTTCCTCTTACAAATTACAGAAAATTACAGCACTTACGACTATTTTTATAAATATGTAACGCCTTTTTATAAAATCTAGTTTATTTCTATATCTAAATAGCTTCTATAAGCACCCGTAGTCATATAATTACTAGATGCAGGGAATACATTAGCATTATTGAAAGTTAAAACATTTAATTAACCTAAATTGTTGTTTTTTTTCCCTCAGCTGGCTACGATGTGAAGTATCTGCAGCGGACGGAGACACAGCCACTGGAGCTGGCGCGCAAGCGTTTTCCTCGCCCGGAGCTCGCAGAGCTAATGGAGCTGCTGCCCAGTGCTTTGTCCTTTCTCTTTGTGCGCGATCCCTTCGAGCGAATCCTGAGCGCCTATCGCAACAAGCTGGAGGGCAATAAGAACACCTTCTACAAGGCTCTGGGCACCAAGATTGTGCATCGCTATAGAAATCGTCAGCTGGGCGGACCGTGGCCTAGATGTGGACCCACCTTCGAGGAGTTCGTGCGCTTTCTGATTGCCGAACATGCGGCAGGCAAGAGATTCGATGAGCACTGGGCACCAGTCTATAGCTTCTGTACGCCCTGCAGCGTCAACTTCACCATCATTGGCAAGACGGAGACATTCCAGCGCGACTCGGAGTTTATTATACGGCAGGCAGGACTGGAATCGCTGCTGTTGGGGCTGGGCAAGCTGCCCCAGAGGAAGCAACGTAAGATCGGCAACCAGGCACGCAGCGGCGTTAAATCGGAGGTCCTGGTCGAGCGCTATTTCGCCGATCTCGATCGCTCAACGTTGGACCAATTGCTCAAGATATATCGCATCGACTTCGAGCTGTTTGACTATGACTATCGCAAGTACTATGACATGGTGCATCCCTGGAGCCAGGAGCAGAGCACGGCGGCAGCAGCGGTGGCGGCGGTGGCAGGTGTTCAGGCATCCACCACAGCTGCCACCATGTCCTCAGCCTCGGTCTCTGTTTCAGCGGGCAATGCAGGCGATGCCAACCAAGTGACGTAGAGTTGGAGTCTAGAAGTCAAGCCAGCTCGTGAGTGATGAGTCGTGAAACAATCTTATCATGTACCTTTTTACACCAAAACTCAAACCACACACTCGACACACACAGAAGCCAGAGTTGTGGGAGATCAATAGGGTTAATTATTGGATTTTTTTGATAGAATTCATTTTAAAAGTTATAAATTTACTATCCTTAAGCATTATGTTCTTTAATATTTTTGCTTATTACTGCAATTTGTTAGTGAAAACTCAAAGAACATGTTTTTAAGACAAGTGCCATAAGAGTGTAAGCATTATGACACTGCTTTTTTATTTCCTTCTTTAAATATTAATTTAAATTGATTAGTAAAAATAATACACACAACTCTGGCTCACAAACACTCACACACTATAAACAGAACCCAACCGAAGCTAACAAATCTACCAAAAAGTTTAAGGCCAAATCAACGTTTTCCAAAAACGCAAAAACCAAAAAGCAAAAAAAACACTCTTGACCTCTCTTAGATAATGCCAAAAACTAAAAACTAAAAACTAAAAAACGAAAGGAGAACCCAAAGAAAACTTAGTTAGAACATTTAGCATTTTGATGGATTTTTTCAGCCACCAAAATTCGGAAGACGACACCCCCCTGGAAATTTTACATGGCGTGGCGGCATGTGTTGTATTTGTAGCTAGTTAATAAGTTTAATACAATTTACAGTTGCGCACTCTCAAACCGAACGAAAACGTAAACAGAACACAGAAAACTTAACGAAAAACACAAACGATATATACTAAATATAGATAAAGGATATATTATATATATATACAGACCTCTACACCCAAAATATCGCAAAAGCTATTCTTCAAGGCAAGGCTGGGGAGTTATATACAACCAAAAGGAAAAACACAAGTGAGAAATCGTCTTAAACCAAAGAAAATTCTGTATTTACATATATTTACAACCGAGATCCCAACCCAAAGATAAGATACCAAAACCCTCAACCAAACCACAACATATGGTACTTACTATTATTAAGTTATTATATATATCTATATATATGTATAAACGAAATTTATAAACAGGTCTTGATCTAAGTCTATAACTTTTGTGGACTAGATTCGTTTTTCCTAGGCTAAACAATGACGAAACAAACGAAATATATTCAAATTTTCGAAATGATACCAAAGAAAGTATAGAAAATATTTCAAAAAGAAATTATAAAGAAAACCCAACAACAAGAAAAACTTTTCATGTGATGTTTAAGGATTTATTATAAAGACAGAGAATATTTAATTATTATACTTATACTGTATTTCGAATAATGATAAAAGAAAAAAACCAAAAAGAAAACTAAGAAAAACACACGATATTATTCTAAATAAATTTAAATTTTCAAAACTTTTTTCGTTGTACGAATACAAAGGCAACAAAGTCATTAAGAATAAATAATCTCTTTACCACTCAACTATAAAGTTTTTGCTTTTCACCAATTGGGGAAGTACGTTCTGTAGTAAATATGATGTAATTTTTAAACTGGCGAGTCATTAATGAGTCATTCACCCAATGCACTTCACTGCAATAAAAATCACTTCATTTCATTTCATCATTATAAATAGTTTTATTTTCATTGATCAACACAAACGAGTTATATATATATATGCATATATTTAGTTGGTATAGATTCACATCATTAAATATTCATATTCATAGTAAATATAGTAATAATCATATGTATTTTTTTCTTGTGTGCTTTCTCACTTTGTTTTCTTTTTAAATGTAAATGTAAATGTAAATGGTTATGCTTTAGCATTTAATACAACTTTAAAAGTGAATGCTCGACACTAATACATCGGTTGAATCAATAATCTAGCAATAATCTACATTTCATAACATTTAGTTAAAGCAACCAAAGCAGCAAACAATAAATAAATTGAGAACGACAAACATTAAGGTAAGATATTTAAAGTTATTTATTGCAGAATATATTTTTTATATATATTATATATATTTTTTCAATTCTTTTCAGATTTCTTTCATCTCTCACTTGAATGTGCTTCACGCTTTTCTTAAATATAATGTATATGTTTGCTTTACTACAAGTAATAATAAGCTTAGCTTGCAACTAAAATTATGTACACGATAGGAATACGTATGGTTATATATAATATATATATATATAGTAAGTAATTAATTAATTAATTGTGTAATATGTACATTAGCAATATTTTAACTCCTTTCTCTGCTGTGCTAAGGAAACTTGGGATGCATGCAAATAGAGTTTAAATAAGAAATTCTTCTTCTTGTGGGTGGGTGTGTGAGACCCTAAGGATTTTGTTTTAGCTCCGAGTTTGACGAGATCTATATAGTTAAACATATACACGTATAAATAGATACAAGACTCAATACAGTGGATAGATATACGTCTAAGATAGAGACAAGCATGCATCGATCGATATCTAATAGTTAACACTCTTTTTGGACTCCCATATATTATAGATACTCTTAAGTTTACGTTTAAAACTTGTGTGTTTCTGTGTGTGTGTGTGTGTGTACTGGCGCCATGGAACTTTCTACTCTCCACATCTCTACTCCTGCTACTTTGATCCCTTCAAAGTCTCTCTGTCTCTTCGCTCTCTCTCCTGCTCGCTCCAGCGCCTCTGTCTGCTTTACTCTGCAAGTATCATCTTAATGCTGGCCACCTCCGACTCCAGGCGCTCCAGCTGCGACTTCAGCATCTGATCGCGCTCGGCACTGGACACCACATTGGTGGCATCCTTGGGCGCCAACAGCTTGCGTTGCAGCTGCGCCGTCCACTCGGCACTGGCAATGGAAATGCCGGAATCACGTTCATCGCTGGAGTTGTCACCGCCATCATTCCAAGCCGGTGGCGATGCCCTGTTGCAGTTGGGCTCCTGCTTGATGTGCTGCAGCGAGAGCAGAGCCGTGGCTGCCGCATCCTTGTCCCCCAGATGGGATTTGTGTCGCAGCTTCAGCGGCAGGCAATTGTTGGCATCGCTGCCCTGCTGGGAGCTGCTCCTCTGAAGCTGCAGGGGAGCCAAGTGCGCTGGTTCGTGTTCCTGCTCATCATCTCCCGAGACGGCGCCCGAAGAGGAGGCAGAGGACAGGGCGGAGGAGGAGGTGGTCGAGGAGAGCATGTGCTCGTAGCTGGGTGAACACGCTCTTCGCGACAGATTCAGCACGCTGGCCGCACTGCCGGCCACCGATGAGCTGCTGACTGCATCTACGGCGCTGCTGCTCACGGCTGCCTCGACGCTGTGGCTCCAGGCAGCTCCAGCTGCTGCCGCCTCCAGGTGATCCTTGTAGGCGCTGGGCGCTGGTACATACAATCCAGCGGATGGCGGCGGTGGAGGAGCAGCAACAGCGGCTCCCACAACAGCCGCCGCATTGTAGAGGGCACCGGCGGCCACTGCTTTGCGCAAGCTGTCCAGATCCTCGGGGCGCACATTCCTGTTCAGCGCCTGCTGGAGTTGCACCTGAAGATTGGCGATGGTGCTGGGTGGCGGGCGATTGTGCGGATCGGAGACAGGTGGTGAACTCGAGCCGGCACTTGGACTGGGCTCCTGTTGCTGCTGCTGCTGCTGCTGCTGTGACTGCTGTTGTTGCGGGTGCTGTTGCTGTTGCTGGTGAGGAGGAAGCTGATGTGGCTGCTGTTGCTGCGGGATCTGTGGCTGGTAGAGATGCTGCTGAGGCTGGGGCGTGGGCACAACCAAGGTCTGCAGATGCGACGGTGGTGGAGGCACCTGAAGCGGGGCACCTGCATGCTGTATGTGATGCACACTCTTCACTGTGGCCTCTTGGCGGGCATTGCCATTAGGTCCATAGATTAGCGGCGAGAGTGGCGGTCCCACGGGGTAGCCACTGTGACTGTGACCACCCGGAGATGAGCCACCACCGGAGCCACTGTTCGAAGGCGAAGAGCCCGAGGAGGAACCACCATTGCCGCTCATCTTGGCGCGCTTGGTGTTGCTCAGCACTTGCTCGCTGGTGGGCAGCGAGGCCAGGATTTTCTCCACGCTGACCAGGTTCTCGCCGGAGATATTAAACTTGTCACGGATGGCATCCAGTTGGGCCTTCAGCACATGATTCTCCTTGGTCAGCTCGATGACACGCTGCTCAAGAACCATGTCGTTGTAGCGTCGCTTCTCTCGGCTCCGCTTGGCCGCCTCATTGTTACGTCTCCGCCGATCCCAGTAGCTTTCGTCCTTCTTGTTGTCGGGCGTGAATTCACGTTGCTTCCGCTGCGAGAAGAGTTCCTTTTGGGCAGCCGTCATGGCCGACTGGGGACCATTGCCGTTCTGTGATGATTTGCCCATCATGTTGTCGTCATAGCCATTCCGGGGAGCAAACTTGCCCAGGCTGTCGGACATGCCGCTGTCGTTGGATTGGGGACTAATGGAACCTCCATACATGGACAAGGGATGCACTGCAAGAAAGAAGAGTAAGAGAAATTAGTCTTGAATTTTTGAGCTTTAGATTTTAGGCTTTTTTTCAAGAATTTGATTTATAATTTAGAATTTTTACTTTATTTAAATGTTAATCACTCAATTTTCTTTTGGGAATTTATGGAATTTTCTATGTGCAATTTC
This sequence comes from Drosophila truncata, assembly GCA_008042515.1. Classification (NCBI taxonomy): domain Eukaryota; kingdom Metazoa; phylum Arthropoda; class Insecta; order Diptera; family Drosophilidae; genus Drosophila; species Drosophila truncata. Next base: position 194,319 of record VNJQ01004849.1, read on the forward strand.
CAGAAATTACTTACAATTTGTGGCCTCGTTGGAGCTGCCGTTCATCGACAGCGTCGGCGAGATGTTTGTCAATCGGACGTTGTTCATCATGGCGATCGATGCACTGGCGATGGCTTTGTTGTGGCTATTAGTGGGCGTGGCGCTGAGCACCTCGGGCATTGCTGTTGCCACTGCTGACTCCGGATAGAGCTTGGCTGGCGGTGCCAGCAACAGAAGCGACTCCTCCTTGCCTCCGGTATGAGGGCGTGGTCCGTAAGGACTAAAGTCGCCGGCGTTTAGCTTCTGCTGGCTGATGTGCTGCAGCTGGGCGAGCGTCTGTTGGAAGTGTTGCTGATGCTGCAGGTTGCTGCCGCTGTTGCTGCTGCTGCTGTGATGCTGCTGAATGCGGGGAACTGCAAAGGAAGAGAATAAGGTAAAGGGGTTGATTAGTTAACTTTTCTGGGAGATTATAAAATACATTATTTAATGTTAATTTTTTAGTAATTTGTATTAATCTTTTTTGGGGCCTTTAATAATTTTAATTCATAAGAATTCCTAAGATATCATAAATATTTGAATTATAAACCTTTTTTATAAGGATTGGATTTTTTTAAATATTTTTCTTTAATACATTTTTTGTTTTTACAAACTACCAAAAGTATAAAATGTATTCATAATTTTAAAAAAATAAACTATACTATTTTTTAGATACAATTTTATAAACAATTGGTATTACCTTTTTCCTCTAATAAAATTTAATAGATCTCTACAAAGTCATAAATGATATTTGGAATGATTAAGGTTTCTAGCAGAGTTTATCATTTATTTCCTGTTTCCATAAATTTTATACTTTTTCAAGCTTCTAAATTAATCATAAATTTTTTTTTTATGTTTATTTACTTTTGTTATTACTTTTCTTTTTAATAATTAAAAAATCATTAAGAATTAATGATTGTGATACCATTTTGCAACTCACTTCCTACCCCTATAAGCAGGCAATGTTTTTACTTGTTTTTCTTTTTTTTTGGCGCAACTACAAAATAATAATAAACAAATAAGACCTTGCTCCCAAATCGAAATCAAAGATTACGTCGAAATATCTCTTTTCCTGCCACCAAAACAATTCTCACTTATCACTTTTTTTATATGGCATTTCTTTCAAAATCAGTCTTATCTCGATTCATGTCACACATGGCGAATAAATACAGGTAAAAATAATAGTAAGTAGTTCTCCCTTATCTCAGAATTGGGCAAAAAAAAAAGAGGTCTGCTCCAGATGCCAAGTCCCGTTAATGTCTAATGCGATCTCGCACACACACACAGAAGTTTCTTTGTTCGATGGTCCTTGCCCTTGCCTTTGCCCTTGCCCCACGGCCGCCGCCGTCCCCCTCAAGTATTTGCTTTCGTTTTTAGCGCAAGCATTTACACAATGATTACGGCCAATGATGCAAGAATCACCGAGCGAGCGAGAGAGAGAGAGAGAAAGCAGGAGAGCGAAAATTAGATGGGGGACAACAAAGAACGTAGAACCGACACAGACACAAAGACGCAACGTAAACAAGAATCGCACGTCGCAGATTTTGTGGGGGCCCCTCTGTACGAGTGTGTGTGTGTGTGTGTGTTGGGTTCTTCTCCCCCACTCTACTCTTCTCTCTTCATTTCTTTCTGTCTCTCACCCTCACCGTGACCATCGAATTGGCATTTGCAGTTCAATGTGCTCGCACTCTGGCCAGACGCTGCCGGCGTTGACGCTGGCCGCGCAGCTGCCGGCAACCCCTAAGCGAGCGAGGGAGGCAGCGACAGAGGGAGAGAGAGAGAGAGAGCGGCAGCGCTGCAGTCTCGCGCGTCTTGACAAAATTCACAAAAACAAAATGACTAAGCGGAGCCTCCCCCCCTCCTCTTTCTCCACATATTTTCACTGCCATTTTTTTTGGGTAAATTTTTGTTTTGCGTTGCAAACTTTGTGTTATTGTTCTTCAACATTAGATTATTAACTTTTGTGTTTTTTTTGTGGCACCTACATTGTATTTGCTTGTTGCTGCTGCTGTTGGTGTTGGTGTTATCCTGGTAATTGGTATCCGTACTATTTTTGAGTATCAACAGATTCTTGGTCGTTGCAGCCGCCTTAAAAAAGTTCACTTTTTGCTCCAGCGTGCAGACAATCGACATAATGTTTATTTTTACGCTTTTGGCATGACTGTTATAAGCGAAATGTGTGTTTTTTTAATATTTAATATTTCCCAACTTGATAACTTGATAATTAATCACTTTTAGAAACACTTTTTTTTTGTATTCTCTTATTTGTTTTTAAGGTAAGAGACTTTCTTCAAATGGTTCTTGTGGCTTTGTTGGCTAGCGCGCCGATTCTGCGGTTAGTGCACTTGGCCGAAATGCTTTTAAACGAAATTCTCGAAACGAACGAACGAAAAACGGAACTCTTCTTATCTCGATCCGATCGGATTTTGCTTTGTATTTATTCTTGGTATTTGTGTTTGAGTGCTTTGCGAGCCACAACCGCTTCGATAGAACGCCGAATCGCAATTGAGCTTAACAAACTTCGCTTTGGACTTGTAAAAGCATTTCTCCGCTGAACTGCGCTGCTGGCTGCTCGACGGTCACGTTGAGTTGCACGCATATCTACACGCGACCGGCGCTGCTGCGACGCGACGTGTTCGAAGCGGTTGCCTGTGGGTCGGGTAAAAGTGAAATTTCCCAACTGGGCGTCCCATCGAACCTGGTTGGAGGTTCGAACTGGCCGGGTTGCAAGCGATCACATTGCCTTTGTTGAGTAATCAGCGAGCGCGCAATCTGAAATCGTTTTGAGCTGCACATTCGAAACTAGAACGTGATTTGGCCAGAGGATGGTTTGGGGAGGGTGGGGATTGCGACGTCGCTCTTGACGCTCAAACACACACACACTCGCACATACTCATACAGGTGACTTTCTGTGGCCGCGTGAGTTTTCAGCCTGATTCTGATTCTGTTTCTGATTCTGATTCGGATTCTCGGCTTGTGGCTTGTGTGTGTGTGTGTGTGTGTGTGCCAATTGGAATTGGTGGTGACGCAAGCGTCTTACACAAAATATTCAGAGAAATAAAAATGCAAAAGCAACAAACATATTATTAACCAGAAATAAATGGAACACTGGAAAAACCGAAGCCTGGAATACTCTTCAAATATTTTCTTTCTTGGGGAACTATAGAGTTTTTGGAGATATTTTTTAGAGTATCTTTTACAAATAATAAATTTTTTTTATAAATTATAACCTAGATATAAAACTGGGAATTATAATTCTTTCAGATTTTTAAAATATTTAAAACATTTTTAAAATTATTTAAATAAATAATAAATTCCTGGTTTGAAAAGTATCTTTAAGATATTTATGGGAGATCCCTTTGAAAGACTTTCTTTTATAACTTTTTAAAATAAATAAACAAATCATTGCATACTTTTTGCGGCAATAGCTTAAAATAGAGTCTAAAATCTTCATATTTTGTAAATCAATCTTCCAAATTTTAGAAAAATATTTGTTAGTTCAAGAACTTAGCAAAGAAAGAACATAAAAATCGTAATACCTTCTGTAAGAAGTTCTTAAGAATTCATTTTGCACTTGCATAAATGGTACTGCAGTTCTGTAATTGCTTCGTTAAAAATAATAATAATAATAATAAAAATTGCCAGCAAAGAGTTCATTATGGTAATAAGCGTGGCCATATGGAATTGCAAAAAAATATTGATGAATAAACAGTTTTTGGTATTACAAAATAAATTTAAGTGAATGTGAAATAATAAATTATATGCAAGTGTGTCGTGAAATCTTTCGTTTTAAAAAGTTTTTAAGGCTTTCTTAGAATATTTTTTTTAAAGGTTCTGTTAAATATATTTACTTTGACAATATTTCAGAGATTAAATAAGATGAATATACAAAATCGATTTCTGATATTCTCTTTTTAGGTAACTAAATCATATTATTAATTTATTTATAAATATTTAGTTTATATATTTATTATTGAGGCCTTTTCTTGTTGCCTAGAAATATATTAACAATAAATGTTGCCTAGTTTATGATAGAATTAAATATAAATTAACAAAACACCCTTGACTTGATGACTGACACCTTAAAGATTAAAATAAATTTCGTGTATTCCCCATTTTCAAAATGGAAATTCACATTAAATAAACCCTAACTACCGTCTAGACTAAACACTTAACTCCCATATTTAGTTAAGGCAAAATCAGCAGACAACTAAAAAATATATATTTAGTTCTCGTGAACTTTAGAAAACCAGTAGAGAAATATATACATAGATATAGCCAGGTCACGTGGCTTTTGTAACTTTGAATATTTGCAGTTTGTAGACTCAACAAGTTAAGTAAATAATACCCAGTCATGGCGATATCTTTGCAGCCACCAAACTGTCTGGTGCGGCATTACAAAACCATTCCCACAGCTTATATAAATCATAATTAAACACTTGGGCCCCGAGGGGTTGAGATACGCTTATCAAGTGTATTATCAACTTAGTTGCAGTTAAAAACAAAAGGAAAAAGAACACCAGAATAGCTGTCTAAACAATGCCACTTCATATGGCAAACAAAGACGACGACGCCTTGGAACTAAAAAGTAAGGTCGGGATACAATTATGTAAGTTCCGCCATCGCACAGCTGAATCACAAATAGAGGAAAGCACACAGCACACACAATCGAAAGAATGAATTCTATTGACGAGGGTTTCAAAACTGATTACAAAATGTCATAAAATAAAATAAAATAAAATAAAATAGTAATGTATACAAAACCCAGGAGTAATTGAGGAAACAAAAAGAACTAAAAACCCTGATAAAGTGCAGTACATAAACATGGCTTTATCTTTCTTAGATTATTTTTTTTTCCCGGAAAAGCTTTATTATAAGACCAGGAAAAACTTCATATCGCCGGTTTATGATGTAAAACTTGGCGGTATTTATGCTGCAATAATTGAGATATTACTTAAGGGAAATATTATAAATATTTGTTCAAGTTTGAGATAAGAAAAAATACATAATAGTGACACAAGATGATATAGGGAATAAATGAACTTAAGATGATATTTAAATTATGTCAAAATTCAATTTCTTTCACTTAAAATTCATTATAATTTAAACATCTCTTTTAGTAAAAGAACTTATTTCTAAAACCTACAATTAACCCCCTTTAAATAACAACTTGAGTCCCATTATTATAACTGACCTGCACACTGGATATATTACCCTTAATTAATGCTCTGACAATCCTTTCTATTCAGTTACCATAACCAGTGCAATCTGGATTAACTATTAGCAACTCACTCGATCACCCCGTTTGGTTAGTTGTTAGTTGTAATTCCCTGTGATCATCGCTGATCAAATCCCAATTACACGATCGTTGAGCGATATCCACGTGAGCGGAGGGTTTCACGTGTCCCAACCAATCGTATGTGTATCCCCCGAAGTCACATCCGTTTTTGAACCAGACCCAGTCTCGAATCCCGGCCATTATTATCAGTATGCAAATATACGTAGAAGCTAGCTGGCTATAGTCTGGCCCTTATCAAATTCAGTGTAAGAGTGTTTCAGCTATTGCAGTTCCAACACAACTATAAGGTAATCAGACGGAGGGGTGTGTGTGTTTGTAACACTAAAAGGTGTTACGAAACACCTTCAGCCTTCATGCATTCTCCAGCAACAACAACAACAACAACAACTAAAGAAAGAACCCACCCCTGCTGCATACATCAGCAGTCAAGCTGTTGTATTGCTATTTATATTTTTCATTGCGAGAGGAGAGGCGTGCGCTTTGCTGCTGCTGCTGCTGCTGCTGCTGACTCGCCGCCAAGCAGCGGCGGCGGGGAAAACGCTCAACGCTAAACGCTGAACCGCTCGACACTCGAGCGGTCGTCACGTGTCGGAAAATGTGCCCAGCGACGGCGGGCAGTGCAACGCTCCCGGTTAGCGGCTTTCGACGGGGCTCACATGTTGGCGACTCGAGTCCGGGGCAACGCAAGCCAAATGGAAATTAACGTGTTACCCACTTATTGCGATTGTTTTTAGAATTCCCTCGAGTCGATACAGTGGAGATTGGGGAAAAAGGCAGTGTTTAAAAAGGGTTTTAAGAAACTTAAATGATTGATATTTAAAATAATTAATTTTTATTTGAATTTTACTGATTTAAAAAACCAGAATTGACATTCTAATATTTATTCAACATTTTCATTTATTTGATAAACATTTTATATTTAAATATTGCAAGAAATGTTGTTTCAAACTCGTATTATACATTTTTGCTATTAAAAGTATTTACCTCAACCAATTTCCCACTTAAATAACACAATTATAATGCTTAATAATAAATATTTTAAAATGTTACACTGCGTATACGTTATATTTTATATTATATTAATATTACGAATACGCACTACAAAAGCAAATATTTACTTCATTAAAATTGTATTTTAACAAATGTTATGAAGCTTTGAAATATTTAAAAAATCATCCCCTGCGTATACGTAATATTTTCCAACCCCTCAACAGCTTACAAGAAATATTACGTATACGCATTTCTACAGCAAGTCAACTCAGTTCGATTTATAGTTCCCTTTTAGCTTATTTTCACTGTATTATTATTGTTTCAGCTCCTTTGCAGTAATAACATTATTTTTTTCCATAACACCCTCCTATCGATATGTGGGGTGCTTGCGGGGGGTTTTCGTCTAGAAAAATGCAAATCTTCGCAAGTATTTTCTTAGCACACTGTTTAAAGGGGGAAAAGAGGGTAGGAAAATGCATTGATTTCAATTTTTAAGCTTGTTGTTGTTACTTGGCAACGTGCTTGCCGCTGCTGCTGTAATTGTAGTTGAAATTGTCAAAGTATGTAATTCTTACGTTTTGACAAGAATGACATTAGAAGGAAAAAATGAACGACTAAGAAAATGCTCTATAATAAATAAGCCTTATAAATGGCAAAATATATTAATTATATAACTTTTTAACACCATAAAATAATTTAATTAATAGGATATTATCAAAGAAAATGTATTAAATTTATTTGTTAATATTTATTATAAATTCTTCAAGCTGTTTAGTAAATTTTTCAGTAATATATTAATTTCAGGGTATTTTTAAAGCCTGTACAACCCCTTTTTGTTTGGCTATTGTCTCTAATCTTGGTATAGGTCATTTAGGAAAAGAATTTTCTAGGAAATGCACTTGACTTGGCAGATAAAAAAGCCTGCAACTGCGAGACGATGAAAGTCCGTATTATTAATTCTAGCTAATTGCCCTCTAAAGCACATTATTTGTCTGCGGTTTGTTTTTATTTAACATTTTATTTTCCACAATTAAATGCTAAGTAAGTAAGTAATCAATCTCTTAATTAATTAGTTTTATAAGTAGCAAATCTCCCTTTTAGAAATCTCCTTTTTCATATTCGATTTGCGCCTTTGGAAAGGTAAACATTCACACAATTATATAAACAATACGTATGCCCATATGTATGATGAAATCTGCATTAAATAAATATTGTTTTTAATTTATTATTGAATGCTGACTTACATTCGGACTCGTTCTTTGTACTGATCGATCGGATCAGCCGCTGTGAGTGAGGCCCGTCTCAAGTCGCAATCATTATGTAATTATCGCAATGTCATTTCGCTGGCTCAGACGCTGAGCAAATGTTTTGTTTTTATTTTCTCAAGTTTTTATTTTATTTTAGCGATTGACAATATTTTTAGCAAGTTTTAGAAGGCAACAAATATTTATTTTGACAGGAGTTCAACTGTACCTCAACGTATATAATATTGTCTTTTAATACAGATAAGAACTTTTAAAGAAATGAATTTATAAATACTTTCTATGAGTTTTTTAACGTTGGAAATTAAAGGATTTTAAAGTTTAATATTATTATTTTTGTTTTCTTTATAAAATTAACTTATTTTTACTGATTTCTTAGGGTTTATGTTGATTTATCTTAAGAAAACTTTCTTATCTTCATTACTTGACTGGTGTTAGACCTTTATTTTCACTATTTTATTATTTAATTACCTGATAAATATTGAAAATAATTACAGCTTACTTAATAATAGTTCCCAATTCCCAATTAGAATTTTATTCTTTTAGCCTGAAAGCATTTGCATCTAATTACCTAAAACAATGACGACGCTTTTCCCCTGCTATTGGACTAAATTTTCCATGACGCCGTTGGCCAACCTGACCTCAAAGTGCTGCAGCAGCATCATCACAATTTTCCAGCCACCCGGTTTTCCCGCTTTTCCTTTACTGCAGCCAAGTGGTTCTGCGTCTGTTTCTGCCTTTGCTCCTGGCCGTGCAACGTGAGGAAGCGGCGGCCCGTGTGATTACCACAGCAACGATGGACGTCACCCGCCGTCAGCCGCCGCCAAGTTGAGTCGGTTTCGAGTCACCTCACCGGGCTCACCCGTCTCCGGCTCACATTTTCCAGCCCACCAGGTAAGCCCCAAAGTGTTACGCTGGCACACAGACCCCGATGCAACATCCAACCTGTTTGAAGCCGCGACGCTGGCAGCGCTGCTGGGAAAACGTGAGCGGCAAACGTGACACTGGGTTCGAACCTCCTCCAAGTGACTGCTTTTTCTGGCTTTGCTGCTGGCTGCCTGGCTGCCTGGCCTACTGAGCATTTGATGGGGGTCTTCAGGGGTTAAAGGGGGGGTGGTTGGTTGGGTGTGTGTTTAGCGGTGCTTACACCATTTCGAACGATAAACATTGTATATGGCCCCAGGCACGTTGCCACAGAAGTGCAGAGTGCACTGCAGAAAATGTAATAGTTTAAAAAATAATACTAAATATTTTGATGTATACAATTATTTTTATAAAAATATATAAAAATAAAGAATATAAAAAAATAAATGAAATGTATAAAAATAATAAAATTAAAAAATTTTACACTGCGTATACTTAATATTTTTCACTCATCAACTAAATAATAGTAATATTACGTATACGCACTGGTAGAGCAAGTATTTACTTAGCTTTAAAATAGCTTAAAAATATAAATATAAATTCTGCAAATAAAAATTAAAATTTAAAATAAAAATTTTAATTTAAAATTTGATTTTCTAATTTTTCTGTGTAATTTTTCTTTATATTTTTTTTCACTGCTGCGCACTCGAAAGTCACATTACTCGCTGTGCCTATTACATGACACAAAAACGAATCGCAAACGAATTCGAATGAACGAACGAACGCCAAGAGCAACAATTGTTTGAAGGGAGACGTGTGTAGGCAATCAATCGGACACCTGTAAGCGGCAACGTGATGAGAAGCGTGCTAGGGCCAAGCAGTGACAGGGGGAGGGGGGATGTAAAGGAGGGGTGCAAGTGCTAAGGGGTCAAGTCGCAGTTTAATTGATTTGGAAATATTTAACCATATTTTCCCCCTCATTGGATTTCGCGTTAAAATCATTAAAGCGTGGGGCACTCCTGTTTTTATAATTAACCAAAGTCTGGTTTAATATTTTAAATTTTATTTATTTATATTTAATAAATTCAAAGAATTTTCATAATATTTAGTGACAATTTTTAAGGGAATTTATTAAAAACAAATAATAAAATTTTAACAAAAAGTTCACATTGAATTTCTTAATAATTTTTTTACAAACTGATTTATTGATAAATTTAATCAGCGAAATGATTTTAGTATAAATAAATGCGAAATTGAGGTCACTTCTATAAATTCGTATCAATAACAATTTCCCAAACAATTTTATTTATAATACAAGAATATTTTCCAATTACTTTTAAATTAAATGAACAGATATTTCTATATTTCTTTTATTTAAAGAACACCCAATGATAGATGATTCATAATTTGGCTGTGCAATATTAAATAGAAATTGTTTCCTGGAAAAATACTGTTATAAAAATTATAAAGAACAATAAATATTTATATTACTTTCTCCCATTAAATTATGGCTGAATTATAGAGCAGACTTGAGAATTTGAAATGGAATTTAAAGATAGAAAAAACCGAAAAACTCCACAAACTTTATTTAATTATAATCACATAAATTCCAGTAAAATTAAATATAAATTTAAAAATTCTGCAATTTTAATGACAAACCCCTCTATTGGCGTCTTGCATTCCTTCTTTTTTTTGGTCAGCGTTAATTTCTAGATTTTAGCGTGCGGGGGCAGCCGCAAAGTCCGTCTGACTCTGCGTCGACGTCGACGCCAACGTTGGCCGCGTAATGAGTGCAAATGTGAATGAACTTCCCGCAGACGCAAACGCACACGCAGTGGCGCCCTCTCGCTCGCACGCACGCTTCCTCCCGCCCTCGAAAATCTCGGAAGCAACAGTAAGTTGGCTCTCTTCTCGCGGAGCTTACAACTTTCACACACCGAACATCGGCCATCGAAAAGTCTGGCACGCACAAACACACACACATACATGTGAAAGGCCCTGGAGACCCCGCAATACCAGTAACCAGGGTAATCCCCGCCCCCCAAAAAAACAACTTTTGATACGCCCGTCTATATATCAGTCCGTTCTAAGCGGCAAATGAAACCGAAATTTTGTACACACCGATAACGGTTGGCCCCCCCACTTATTATGCAGAACTCAACCACATTTTGGGACTTTCTTTAACAGTTAATACCAAAGACCGATAATAAGGTCGATATATGCATGTGAATCATGGGGTTATTGCGATCTTTAAAGTTGGAACTCTTCGCATAATGTTATTGGTTGGTTATAGAGAAAATTCATGTTTTAGGAACAATAATCTTAAGTAATATGTTTGATGATAAAATAGGAAAAAATATGTAACACTTAAGAACCCTTATATTATATAATCCTGACTAAAAATTAACTTTTTAATGTAAGAATTTAAGAAACCTTTCAATTATAAATTTGCGGTCAATACTACTATAATAACCTTTCATACACAATAAATAAAATATAGATCTTTCCACTCTTCATTGTTTGCTATATTTTTAAATTTTTTAACGAGCTGTTAGCTGGGCCAAAAGATTAAACAAACAAAGGTTAATATTCCAATATTACGTTTAAACAAATCACTTGCAGCTGTTAAGAAATTTATTTATAATCTAATATATATATAATTTATTTATTTAATATGTGCTAAAGACTAAAAAAGTTATCAATTAAATCGTTATAAGAAAGCTTTCCCAAGAACAATAAAACCTCTTTGATATTGTCTAGAACTCCAAGTGTTACGTTAACTAAAACAATTATTTACTTTCCCAATATCAAGTATACGCAATGTGATTTCTCTACTTCCTCATATCATAAATGCTAGACAAATATACTCGGATTATGAAACGCAGTTAGTTTGCCCCATTTCTTATGATTCACAAATTGCTTTATGATTTGTTATAACAAATTTATTTGATTTGGAAGTCTTATTGCGTTTCACCTTGTGACACATTATTATGGGCCCCGTATTTACGAGCCTTATCAGAACGGCTAAGAAATCCATTTGGTTGTTTCTTTGGTTTCATTACTGGCCGCAAGACAAAGCACTTGAGAAATCACTTAACATAAGCGGTAATAGCCAGCAAACAAGCCAAGAAGAAAGAAAGAAAGAAAGCCATAGCCGAGTGGGAGACCCAAAGAGAAGCTGATAACGCATGTGTAATACAGTTGGGGTCATAAATATACTACAAAATAAAATAAATTTCAAGCAGAAGCAAGTCAGGAAAAAATATTTTAAAATCTTATTTATAATTTTGCATTTAGAAATATTAAATAATAGTATATTTAAAGAAATACTTGTTCTTTATACTTGAAAAAGTTCCAAAATGAATGCCTATTATTTCGCCCACACCTGTGTGAGTGTTTGTGATGCACACAGGCAACAAAGTTGGTGAAGAAATTTGGGTCTTGCTCTAGTTTTCACAACCAAAGTTCAATGATCGATTGCAAAGCCAAAAAAAAGCTCCCCAGAGAGATGGAGAGAGAGAGAAAGAGAGAGTGGGGCGGGTTGGAGATCGACAGATTGAAAGATCGAATGAGTGAGAGAGAGAGAGAGCCGGAGGCTCTTTTTTGCAGAACTCACGCGTCACATGTAGAAACGTCTGTGTCTGTGTCTGCGTCTGCGGACGCTTTCTGCTTTCTTTTTATCGTGCAACTTTTGCGTTGTTGTTAAGTATCCGAAAGAAATTCGTCATATAATAAAATTTTATAATTTTTGTTATACGCGTGTGTGTGTGTGTGTGTGCATTCAACTTGATTTCATTTATGAGTTTGTTTTCATTTATTTACTCAGCACCGTTGATAAACAATTTCTGGGGCTGTTGTTGTATTATTTTCTTCGTTTTTGGTCAACGAAATTAGAATAATGAAAGCAAAATACATACGCAGAATGGGAAAGTCAATGCACGCGGCGACGCAGAAGTCAGCAGCGCTGCAGCTGCGCCAACAACAATTGTGTTGCTTTCTTTTTTTCTTTTTCTTTCTTTTTCGTAATGAAATTATTAGAATTTCACATAATGCCCAGGTTGTCGTCAAAATACAAGTCTTTCTAATTGGGAAAACCTTTCGACGGAGCTTAGCCTTTGTCAACCTGTCGATCGTACTTTGTGAATTATAGAAATTTAAGCGTTACGCTGAGCAATTAGTGAACATTACAGAGAAATGTGGAGAATCTTCTCGCATGGAGAAAGTCAGGCTTCAATGAAGATTTTCAGGGAGATCTCTGGAGATTAGAAACCTGTAATGATCGTAGATCGTGAAAAACTTGAAGGAAGATTTTAAAATTATATATTTTTTAAGAAGATTGATCTTTGGTAATATATGGTTTTTGTTAGGAGGACTAGTAATGATCATAAATAGGAATTAGGAACCTTCTTAACGTCTTTTTACGTACTAGAATACTGTTAAAGATTTATATTACTTGACACCAATGTTAATTATACCGCTAATGACTTGAACCCATTGCATTAGCATTATCTCACAAGTTCTTAAAAAGATCTTTCTACAAGTCTACAAACATCCGTAAAAGTTAACCCAAAAAGCAAGAAGTCCCCCAAAAATCAGCCGACAAGCAATTATGTAATGCCACCTACCCAAAAAATTTCCAGGCTGCGAAGAAACCGAAAGATACGCAACGAGAAGACAGTGATAAACGCAACAGGGAAAGGGAAGAAAGGTGAGCTAAGCAGCAGACGACGAAGAAGGGCAAGGAAAGGGAGAAAGAATGCTACGGACAAGAAAGGGCAGAAGAACGAACGAACGCTAACTAAACAAGTTTTTGGAATTGGGTAAACGACATTATTAGAGGCACAAACGAGTGTGTTACAATATTAGGCCACAGTACCGTTAGGCCCCCGATTGAGAACCCCCGAAAAAAAAGTAAAACACCGTAAGAGCGCTCAAACACAGCATTCAAAAGATTCGTGTGGTTGTTGCACCTCTCTTTCTGGTCCCCTTTGCCTTATGTAATCAATTACACGAAGAATGATAATGAAGAAAGCACGGAGCGGTGAGCACAGCGTTCTTACTTTCTCCGCAGAAGTGGGCCACGACGTTGGCAGCGACAGAAGACGCGGCAGAGGCTGGGGCAGCGATATTAACCAACAAAATTGTTGGAAAAGAAGGGAACGAAGACTGGAGACACTGTCATGTAATTATGAAACTTTCACGCAAGACCCACACAAACACTGAGGCACTTGGAAGACACACAAATACACACATACATACATCGAGTGCTGTTCTCGATGCAACTTCTTTTGGGGCTCAATGCACCGAAAGAAATAAAGTTTATATATTGCTGATGTTTATAATAAGTAATTTAAAGGTAATTCGATGTAGAAGATTCTTTTAATCTTGTTTAATAGCAGAGTTCTTTTTCTAGATTTATTATATTTATTTAATCTAGATTCAGTTCTTCAGCAAAATTTGACTTACTTAAAATGTTAATTTTAGAATTAATTCTCGTTATTGAAAATCAGTTTACAGTTTCAATACTTTCCCTATTTTTGCATTCTGTTTAAAAAAGAACCTTTTCAATTCTTACAAAAGTATTCATATTTTTTTCCGTGTTCATTTTCGTTCGTTTCCAGTTTAGAATTGGGTCAAATAACGGATTTGTGTTAGCCCTCGCTCGCTCGCTCTCTTTGTTTGGAGTTGGAGGCAAGATCAGCAAAAGAACGTAACAAGCTGCGTCATCGCTTACTCCACTGTCCCCCCACTGCCACTCCCCCTTTCGGTCTCCACTCCTCCCGCTGCCCCCCCCACACACACACACACACACACACACAACTTCTTCGAACTTCACTCGCAACACACAAACTGAATTTCAAATTCAGAGCAGAAGAAACCGGTTGCTTTCGCAGAGAGGAGAATTGGAAGCCGCGCTCAGTTGGTCTGCTCACCTAGTGGCCGGCTTTCATGCAGGTTCGTCTCAAACATGCTGCACTGCCTGCTCCCTCTGGCACTCTCTTCTGCACTGTTCTACATTTCTCCAACTCCAGATGGGTGAAAATTTCAGTGGGAGCACGGAGAGAAAATTCAAAAGATAAATAAAGAAAGCCTAATATTTGTTTGAAAAATTTGAAATGTCAGAAGCAGCAATAATAAAATGTGAAGATCATAAAATAAATAAATTAATTAAGAAATTATTAAATTTATAAGCATTTATTATAATTTGAGTTCTTGCCTTTTCTTTGAAAATTTAAAATCGCCCGAAATTACCCAGAAAAGTATGCTACATTTTCGTATTCTTCAAATAGAAATCCATTAAGCAAATAAAATATATTTTTCAGGTGCATAAATTTGTAATTTATAAGAAAAACTTGCGCGTTTATTTCTCCCAGTGTTATCTTCTTGTTGGCCGGGCTTAAACACCGGTTTAGAACGTTCACTCACGGCTCATTAAAGACGGCCAACCACGAACCAAGCAACGCGCCAAGCGAGCCACATAAAAATCTTTTACTATTTTTATTTTTATTGTTCAAGAAGAGAAAGTGTTACGCCAATTGATTGTTTAATTAATTTTCTTTCTTCAGCTTCTGCTTCTTGCTGGCGAGCTTCTTCTTCTGCCAGAAGAAGCAACCCACCTCGGATTGTGGCCCATGTTTCATGTTCAAGTCCATGTCCAGATGTCAATGACCATTGGGCAAAAAGTTAAGCTTAATTTTAAAGCTTGGAGAGATCGAAGAAAATAATACACTTGCTGTGCTTGTGTTTGAGATAAATTTGTAAGATATACGAAATTATTAAATGTACTTTGAATCTTTATTTTTGATTTATGTTTATACATAGAAAATGATATTATTTCTTTTTGAGACTTTTAATTTATTAAATTTCCGGAATCTGTTCTATAATTGTTGTTATGATCATGACATTTTATAGCTAAAATATCTTCTGCAAGAGTATTGCGAATAACTAAACAAATATGAGCTTGGGGCCACCGACAGAGTAAAAGTTTTGCACAATGCGCTTCATTTGTTGCTCATTTGACAACTTCTTCAGCTGCTGCTGCTGCTTTCACACTTAAAAAAAGACAGACTGTTAAATAAAGAAAATCTAAAAATATATGTTCTAAAATCCAAGTTTTACAACACTTCTAAAAGCCTACAAATATATATTTTAAATATCCTTGGATATATGTAGATATCTGTAAGTTATATGGCTCACTTAAGCTCTCTAAAGTAATTCTTATTCTTTCTAAGTTTATCTCTTAATTAATAACTAAATCAAAAAATATTCAGTGTTGGAAAACATTTCTTGAAATATTTTAGATTCATGAGATCGTCTTAAAAGTCATTTATTTATTGGGTTTATACTTAAATATTATTATATGATTATTATAATATTTTTCAAAGTGCAATCTGCCTATCTTCATGGATTCTTTTGGCCAACCATTTGCAATTGTTAACGCTTTTTTTTGTCTACGACTAATGTGTCAACTGTACTGCGGAGAGTACTGCTTGTACCTGTACCGATGTCGAACCCAATGAATTATGCATTCGGGCAAGTTACAACTTTCCAAATTGCTTTCCTCTTGGCCATGGCCAAGTACCGCCACAGTTACCGCTGCTACTTCTCATTATTGTTGTTGTTGTTGCCAAATAGAAAACTCTAACCGCTTATTTGCACTTAGACTTTCGCGCGATCTTCAATTAAGATAAATGTCGTGCTTGCCCTGGTTGCAAATAGCAGCAAAACCTTTTGGTGGAATGGTCGAAACTGGATTTAAGAACTATATTTATGGGTGAAAATGTATTTATAACTAAAAGTTGGTTAAGTGATAATATTAGTGAAGAAATGTCAATTTCCAGTCATGATTTAAAAAGGGAAATAGAAGGGAAAGGGGACTTTATAGGAAGTTTAAATTTATTTCTATCAGGAATGCGGTTAAGTTATAAAGAAAATAATAAAAATACCATATTTTATTTGTATTTCTTTTAAAAGATTCTTGCTTTATAAATTCTTTCCCAAACACCCCAAAAATATCACTAGAAAACCATAATTAAACAATCGAAATCATACCCTGCGTATACGTAATTTGTATAAAAGTACTGTATATAAAGCATACGCCCCATGGGTTATATAAAACTGTCAGCGTAAATCACAATTATATAATGCAACAGTGATAAAAAAAAGCACTCACACACCCACAAATACCCAGAAGACAGGCAATGAAGAAATCAGAAGAAGAACCTCGGACAAAGAAGAGGGGCCGCCGAGATCGTTCTGCCAACAAAGGGAGAACACACAGAGAGAATCAAAGAAGAGGAGGTGAGGGAGATGAAGGTGAAGGAGATAAAGGTGAAGAAGGAGGAGGAGGAGGAGGAGAAGGAGGACGATGTGCAAAAGAAGACCCAACCCAAGTCGCAAGTCCCGAGTCGCGGATCCAAACCGATGCCAGCGGATGTTGCGATTATTACGAAATAAACGAGGAATAAGAATGAAAACGAAATGCATGGCCAGAAGAGGATCGTAGCTAGCACTGATATATATACCATATATGTAGCTATATATATATATGTATTTATGGTTTATATGTACGTTTGTCAAGTAGGCTGTATATGTACGTATTATCCCTTTTATAGCTGCAAAATGCCAACGGCGCAGCGCCTCGCTCGACACAAGAAGAATTCTTCTTGAGAAATGCTAAATTTAGAGCGCCAACAGCAGGCTGCCCCCAAGCCGCCCCCCTAAGTAGGTTGATTGGTCATATCTCTCTCTCTTTCGCTCTTTTGCTGTTCGCTGTTAAGCAATTTGCGCAGCAGTTGCAGACACAAAAACCAACAAAATGAATAATACAAGTCATAAAACGATCTCTCTCTTTCTCTCTGATGAAAGAAACTTGAACTCTGCTTGCAACACGCTTGAACTTTATCCTAATAATCGTTGTATTTTATTTCGATTATGCAAAAGTTCTTCCGAGAATTTTATATTTCACTCATCATTCGCTTAATTAGCCATTTTTCGCTGACTAATGGGAAATGCATGTGATGTCAGAGCTCTCAAGAGTTGAAAAGCAAAAGAGAAAAATTAAGGAAAACGGAAATTGCTTCTGTGGAAACCGTAGATTGCAAAATCGTTAGCAGAATTTACATCATTCTAGTTGGCCAATTTGCATACGTAGCAAACTGGCTACTCATAGATTTCCATTAAGCTGGTTCTTCAACTGTCGCTTATAATTAATAAAAATGTCAATAACTATAATTAAATTAAAGAAATTTAAATATTACTTTAAAAGGTTTCTATTTTTATATGAAAATCACACGGTTTAATTGCATTTCTGCTACAAAATGTAAGTTAAATATATTTCCAGCAACTCCTTAAATTTATTTTAAATGAGTCATTAAAATTCGTAACCCTAAATTATATAATTATAAATTACTTAATTACCCCTCCGCATGTTTCCTTAAATTCTGACCACTAATTACGTAATTTGAACTGAGAATTTTTTTTAGTGTGAAGAATTTAAGCGATTTTTACGATGTTTAAATAATATGTTTTTGCATTTAACACAGAACCCGTTTTTGTGTGACGCAAGGTGTTAATATTATTTATGGGGTAATATTACTTAAGGGTCTTACGTAAAATATATATTATTTCAACTTAAAGTAAATTGAGTTTAAAGTTAAATAACTCAATAATGAGAAAGTTATTTAACAAGAAGTCAAGTCATTTTACTTCAGTAATTATTTAATATTATTTCTTAAGCAATCGATGTGAAACTTTTTCTCTGCATTATCAATATATAAACATAATAGATAGTAAAGTTTTCTTTAGTTTTACATACCCAAAGACCGGGCTAATCGGAGTTTACGGATGTCATGTCATGTGTGATAATATGCACTTATTCCCCACTTAAGCCTGTTCACGCATCCAGGGGGAGGAGGAGGAGAAGGAAGAGTGATACTCGCTGCCATATGTATGTACATATACATATCAATTTAATTGTAAGTATGCATAAATATCTCAACTGTTTTACTATCGCCATACTTTATGAGCCTACACACACTTACAAACACATACTTACATATTACATTACATACTTTACATAGAAGAAGAGAAAGGGACAGAGGGAAAAGAGAAGGGAAGAAGAAAGGCGGAGTTGAGGCGGAGGAAAATGCGACTACCCCACGATGCCAGCTGCGCATTTTTTTTATAATGCACACACAGACTGGGCGCTGTGCTAATTTATACAACAATAATGCGAGTATCATTTTTTTGTTTTTATTTTGCCTGCTTGGCCACCGAAATGATCTTATTGGAATACCCACTCACAAGCACACGCATACAGTGGGGGTTAAGAAAATAGGAAGAGATAAGATCAAGAGATAGTTTAACACAAACTTATCTTATCGAAAAACAAAACCTAAAAAATTAAGTACAACTATTTTTGAATTTATTAAAGATCCTAGAATATTTCTATTTGAAAAATGCCTAAGTTTTTATTATTATTTTAATTATTACTCAACTAAAAACACAACTTTTCTTTAATATATAAACACCAACTTAATTTTTTAGGTAACTATACCTTAGAATAGATTAGCGATAAGCCAAATAAATTATCTGTATCTATTTATATTTGTGAATACTATTGACATTCTTTGAATGATATTAACCCCCCAGTGCCATTCTTTTGAACTCGAGTATCTGTGTGTATAGGGGCTGCAGCCGAAAGAGCGAGCGAGGCGGTTGAAGCCAACGACTGATTCGTTCAGCCTTGAACTTCTCTTCGAGTGCATTAACTCTACGGGCAGCGCTGCGACTGCGAAGCCGCCGGCGGCTGCTCTGTCCGCTCTCGCAGACCTTTTGTCCCACTCGCTCCCACCAGAGCCCCACGGCCAAAATGGCATACGCAATGTGCTAATATATGTGAGTGTATGTGTGTGGATTGTATCTGTGTGGCCAGTGACCGAGGGTCGGAGTGGGCAGAGGGAGTGGGGGGGAGTGGAGGGGTTGACAGAGAGAGAGAGGGAGTTTTGCGTTCTGGGCTGCACATTCCTCGTTCGCCTCGATCCGCCGATCTTGCTCTTTATGTAATCTAGAATGTTGTCTTGTCATAAGAGTACAGTGCAACTTCCATTTGGAGGAACAATCATACATAATTGGGTCTATTAATTAGTAAGATAAAAATATTAGGGAAACTTTGCAGATAAATTGATAAATAATCATAATGATAAACATTATACATATTCCAGTTTTGGCATAAAAATAAGTGAGAATATTAAACTCAGTTTAGCGGATAAAAAGTGTTGCCTACCTTTTGGCGTATGTTTGTTATTTGCATATAAATAAAGGGATAAGGTTTTTATATGATTTATATTATCATTTTATCTATTATTTACATAAAAATAACTCAAAATAGATGATAATTCAAGATCAAGTAATACCCACTGTATTTACCCTTCGACTGAATGTTGCTTGTCTCTTCTTCTGTCTCCTACTGGCACCCCCATGAAGGATTGTATTACATAAGCGACAATCGGAGAAGCGACAGGCGATAAGTTTCGCTTTCGCATATATGCACATGTGGGCGTGGTATATACACAACACACACACACACTCACTCACACAAAGGCAAGCGATTATGAATACGGCGGCGAGCACTCCTTTTGTCTGGAACGGAGAGTGTTTTGAACCTTCGAGGCGCTGGCCTTGAACCTACCGATCGCAGTGTGTTTGCAAAACAGATACACACACTCACACACCGCACTCAGATGCCCAGCCGATGAGTGGGGAGTTATAAAAAATAAAAAAAATGAAAAAAAAAACTTCAATTCAACGCGCGTTTTGTTTTTATTCTTGCCGTTGTTGGTTCTGTTCTGCCATTCACATTCGCCTGCTGCGTGTGTGTATATTCGTATTTGCCTGACCCCACACAACATTGCACTCACACAGATACACACACACACTGTCCTTGAGATCGTTTCTTGCCGTTGGGGCGGCTACGCTGGCGTCTCTGTTCCGCTCCCCCTGTTACAACACCGGCCTCTCTCTCTCTCTCTCTCTGTCTCTTTCTATCTCTGTGGAACCTGCAAAACAACTGTTTTTCTTCGACTGCTGCGAAAGGGTATTTTTGACTCAAAATGCATCGATTTTCAAATCTGACATAATCCAGTTTATTATATATTTTTCATTCGGGCCAAGCCTCCAGTTTGGGTTAAAATTAAGGCAGTTAACTTGATGATAACAGATCTTATTTCGAAGGTTTTAATAGATATTTTCCTTTGAATTCAGAGTCAAAATATTTCTATCAAAACTTTGTTTTTTATTATGAAAATTCTCTTTTACTTTCGATATGTTGAAGTATTTAAAATATTTCAAAAGTAAGCTAAGAGATCCTAGGCAGATCTCTGTTTAATTTAAATTTATGTTACTGGTAGGTAATATATATTCTCGGGTTTATTTTGACGGCTGGTTGATTTCAATATTTGAGTTTAGTGCA
The DNA here is from genome assembly GCA_008042515.1 of Drosophila truncata. Taxonomy (NCBI): domain Eukaryota; kingdom Metazoa; phylum Arthropoda; class Insecta; order Diptera; family Drosophilidae; genus Drosophila; species Drosophila truncata. The sequence continues at coordinate 215,221 of VNJQ01004849.1, forward strand.
GGCTTATCGCTACCCATGGCCAACAGTTGGTTGCTCCGCGCTACCTCCTGCACTCTGCACACACCCCCGCATTCCGTGTATTCCAGTACTCTCAGGGCTCCGACTCCGGGTCTGTTGCCGTACGGCGGCGATTACGACTGCATTCAGCTTATCACTCCCCGATAAGTGCCACCACCCAATTTTTGTACATGAATGCGTATGTAAATAAACATACGGACGGGCGGGAATTGCAGCCGTCAGCTGTGGCCTTTGTTTCAACATTTTGTATATCGAAGTAACTCGGCTCAAAAAAATACACAAAACTACACAGGAAATAATAATTATCGAGAATATTTATCAGATTAAAATATGGGAAATACCAATATATAATAATAAGAATACAAAGAAATGATGATTATGATCTTTAATAATATAAAATGTGCATAGTTCTTGTGTTCAATAAGGAATAAAGATACCAATTTATTCTATCAAATTAAATTACCTTTAAAATCATCATCATTAAATTAATAAATTATTTTATTCTGTGTGTGTTGGAAAAACCTATAAATTTGATAAAATAACGAGTGCAGGATTTGCAAGAGAACTGACCGATAAGAGAGGAAAATAAGATTTAATTTCACAACATCGCTTGGGTTTTGGGTTCAAGGATGGTCATAAGGGGAAAGCAAACTTACTCGGTTTATATTTCCAGCTTATATTATTGCATCACTCTTTACGTTCGTGATTACATATTTAAATATATGGTATATATGCATATGTAGAATATAGAAACGTTTCCCTCTAATTGGCGTTAATTGAGTAATCTATGAATAATCTTTGAATGAATCATTTGGCGTAATATTCATCACCTTAAATGGCAATCCGAAACAGTTTCGTTACTAATCTAGAAATGATTGAAGCCTAAAACCAAGCTGTTGCTAAGATCGATGCTAATACTAAATTTATATAACCCTCTAATGCCATGCGTAATCTGATTTTTAAATGCTTCGATTTGCTAAGTGGCTTCGCAGCTTGACGTACAAATTAATGGTTAATAATTTTTCTTAAACTATATTTAGACCATTTTAGACCATGGTGTCAAATGGAATAATAAGTCGGTTAATTTATCATTATTTTTTTATTCCGATTAGAACAAAGGAACTCAAAGAATAATATCTTAAATATATATTAACAGGAAGGATAAAGGCAATGCTGTCACATGTTATTATTCATTTAGTTCAATTTAAGAACTTTTGGGAGATTATTAAGATTTATTACAAGATTCTTGAAATTCTGAGAAAATGGCATTAAATTTTCCACAATTCGGATCTCCAGTAAAACGTTCCTTCTGTGACATCCCACAGCAGACCTTCAGTTACATTCAAAATAGGTGATTCAGCCACCTAAGAATCGAATAACCGGAAATTCGTCATCGAAATGGATACAGATACATATTTGCTTAGCTCATAAGCTCTTTAGCTCCACCACAAAGGATTCTTCAAGTCGAAAACTACATATTGTGTAAGGCAATTAAGTTATATACAGTCTTGAATGGTAAATACATGTATGTACATGGTCTAGACCCGGCGACATGCCATTCTGGTTTTTAAATACAACCGGAGATTGCATAAAAAAAAAAACAAATATAAAAGATTCAGATACCCCTACACAGATACGCTACATGTGTGAGTGTGTAGTGGGGAACACTTGCACTTGCTGTCTGTCAGACTGACTGCTCCCTCTCCTTCCCCACCAGCCATCCATCATTATTCTCCCTCTCACTCCCCAGTGTTCTCTGTGTTCCTGTCTGCTCCACTCTTGTGGGTGTGTGCGTAGAAATATCCGTTAAATTTGTATACACTTTTTAGAGGGTTCCAGAGATTTATTAATTAAGTTGTAAATTAGCATAAATATTTATGAATTATTTAAAAATAATATCCATATTTTAATGAAAATATTTCGAGAGAATATTTATGTGTCTCATAAATAAATGTATCTCCAATTTTGCATGGGTTCGCCTGTTACAGATCCTGAAGGGTATTTAAGAATTCGGTTCCCAACGTTAATTTTACAAAGTTACATATGTATCTATATACATTTATATGGCAACTTTTATATAGTTACATTTTTTATACACACATTTGTAAGTGTGTGTGTGTAAGTTTTACGGTAAAACAAAGAAACAACTTTTCAGTTGCAATGCGAATTTATAGTATGTAATCGAGCGATGTGACCGCCAACGCAGCTTCGTAGTTGTAATGGCAATTAATGTTTGTTGTTTTATTTTTTTTCTTCCTTTTATTGTCGATAGTTGCTCTTGTTTTTGTTGTTGCTTAAAAGTGCGATGACTTCCGCGTATAAAATCCCGCGCAATTTTGCAATGCAGTGCGTTCTAATGGCACCTCTATCTCCCTGTCTGAGGTGGAAACGCACCTGTATTTAGTTTGTGTATTTTGTTTGCTCGCTGATTCGCTTTTATCTGAAGAGCTCCGCGTAAACCTTAAAGTTTATGAATGAAGCGCACAAAAGGAGGGGGTAAAAAACAAAAACTGCAAAACAATCGGAGGTGCCGCCTATCAAAAGGCCTCGGACAACGTGAGTCACATGTGTCGTGATCGTGAGCGGAAGAAAGCACGAGAAAGAGAGGTAGAGAGAAAGGGGGGAGAGAGTGCGCAGCCGAAAATTAACCGACTTGCTTGCCATACCCTGGAATTTGTGGGGTATATCACCTAGACCTAAGATTGGCATGGGTTGTATTGATTGAGTTGGATAAATGGTTTCTGTTGTGAGAAATAATAGATCCAAGGATCATAACATTTAAAATATAATAAATTTTTAAAGGAAAAATGGTAGTGATATAACAATTTTTAAAATAAAAACCTAAAACTAAATACAACTGGGTATTAGCAAGTTTTATCTTCAAAGTTTACCTGATTTTGTTGGCCGAATTTTTTGGCTTTTTGTTTTGATCGCGTCGTTTTAATGTGTTTTCGTATTTGTTCCGGCGGCTTGTTGTTGTTTATTGGGGTTTTTCGTATACTAGAGTATATATAATATATATAGTATATGCTGCTTATTTGCGTCTCTTTAAATTCTGCGAGGCTTATGTGAGCAATTGCATATTTCAATTTCATTAATTGCGCCACAAATTACAAAAGAAATTACCAAAAATACGAAAGGCGCGGCCTGCCGTTATGAAATTCTCGATCTTTTCGATATAGCGCTTTGTTTTGTTTTGTTTTGTTTTTTTTTTGTTTTTTTTTTTTTATTTTGCGCCTTTCCTTTTCTTTTCGGTTTTTGCCAATTTTTGTTTTCTTGGCCACAAACAAAATTTCACTTTTCTCTGCTAGAATCTTCGAGTAGTTTTTGTTGTTGCCGCCGCTGACGTGTGTGTGTTGTTGTTTGTTGAATCGAAACTGAAAATTGTTGTTGATGGCTGCAGGCCGACTCAGTCGGCGTCGCTGTTAACGTCGCAGTTGCAGCTGGCGTTGACGCGGGCAGAGGTCTCGAAATGTTCTCAGAGCAACAGGAGAGAGAGAGAAAGAGAGCAACTGTGGGGAGCCTTTGGGGATTTCCGAATTTTAAAAAAAACCTAAAAAGGGGAACATCCCTTTTAAAAAATAAAAATCTCTGCATTGAATAGCTCGTATTATGGAATAAATATTATATAATCCCTATTAGTTTTAAAGATATATATTTTTTTTATTCCAAAACATAATAACTATCTTTTATAAATATAAAAATATTATGCAGATCTTTGGCACATTTAAAAAAATAAGTACAAATATCTTAAGTTTAATAAGTATGATTTCACAAATAAAGCTGCATACACATTAATATCTTTAAAATAAAGTATCTTATAAGTCTGAAGTTGAAGTTCAACCGTAATTGCAATTTATTCAAAGTTCAGTTTTCAGAGTCAACGGCGAACGAACAAGTTCAATGCTAAGCGAACGGTGCCAACATGTTGCATGTTGCGGGACAACGTGTCGTATGATGCGGGACAACGTGTCGTATGATGCATGTTGTATGCGCTCGTTTGCTTGGTCGGCTTGCTCGGTCGGTCGGTCGCTCGACCCAGTTTCGTTCTTTTCTTTGTTGGCCCGTTGGCTTTGGATTTTTTATGTTACGCCGCTTATGTTCCCCCATCTTACCGTTGTTTGGCATTCGTGTTCTTTAACGGGGCCCGCTTTCTCTTTTTATTTTGGCCAAGTCAATTGATATGCTGCGCTATGTTTTGACGCTTAGCCCCACTCCATTTCACATTTCACCCCTGCGATCCCGTCAAGTTCTTCTATGAAGTTCAAATCTTTCGATGATCTTTGGGCCATTTGGAGTGGTCTCGCAAAATTTAAAGACAATATGAATGGGCGGCTAAGGTTTAAGTTTATAAATATTCAAATCCTCAGAAAAAGCATGAGTCAATGAGTGTTTTTAAAAACAAGTCTTTAATTATTCTCAGCTACCGAGGTACCCCTGTACAGGCCTACATGCTTAGACGTCTGCACACTCACACTCACATAAAAATAAAAAATAATATAGTACGTGTGCGTCGCTATTTCCCTCCCCTCATCATCTTCATCCTGGCTCTCTCATCTCATCTCATTTTGCTCTCACTCTTGCTCTCGTCCTTTATGGCGAAGTTAAACTTTTCAAGGTTAAGTCTTCGGCTGGCGTCGCCATCGTGCAATGACATTTGGGCAGGAGGCATACAGCCACAACCACAGTCAAAACACAGTCACAACAACACTCACAACATCCACATCGAACAACAAACACCCTCTCTCGCACACTTACGCACACAGAAGTTCGTTCACTTGCCGGGAACTCTGCTGCCGCTTCCTCCTTCTCCTGATACTCCCGATCCCGATCCCGAGACACCCTACTCAACCATCTACCAGTCTACCGGCTGCCGTCTGCCGCAATTCCTGCGCGACCAACCGTGGCACAGTGGGCAGAAGTGGAGAGATTAGGGGTTAAAATATAAAAAGGAAGAATGTTTGGGAGGTTAAAGACAGGGAATTTATCAAGAATAAGTCTAATTTTAAAAAAGGGACAGAAATATTCTTACAATCTCCAAAATGTTGATATACTGGGCGTATACTTAATATTAATACGTGTAAAAAAAAGTTTTTGAGAATATTTTAAGGTTAATCCAACAAATTACATGTGTTACTTTTTAAATTAATTTGTATATAATATAAGAGAAATTTGTATATTTAATTTTAGCGTTATTTTTCATTACTTACTAATATAAGTGCCATAATTTGACCTTTCTCAATTTTAATTGAATTAATTAAAGTCCTCTTTGTGACCACAGTGGCAGTATCACCCCTTGAGTGTCTCTCTGTTTAACCTTTTCCCCTTCCCTCGATAATTGTCTGGCCGTCTGGATGTTATTGCTCACGTTCTCATTCTCTCAGGTGCACGCTACGCTTCACTGGTCCAGTTGTTGGGCTACCTTCTGCACGCTACTCCTTTGACAGGACCCTAAAGTGACACGTGTACACTTAGGACAGAAATATTAAATTTAAAATAATTTTAAACAATTAAAATGTAATTTAAAATAAATAAATATTTAATGTTAGTGGCATAAAAACTTTAGATAATTAATATAATATAATAACAATAAATTCTACTTTAAAATAATCTTAATTTCTTTATATTCTTGTATTATTTTATGGTGAAATTCCAGAACTCATAACATAATCACATAATCAAGATTAAATATAATTTTCAGCCTAACCAGGACAAAGATTTATGAATTTTTCAATGACTAAGTCAATTCTTAGACCCTTTTTTAATTAACCAATTCCTAAAAACGATCATCAAAGAATTTTTAACATTATTTGTATAAATAAAGCATCAGTCGTCGGGCAATTTCATTAGCCTGGCCAAGAGCTTACATAAGCCCCAAAAGCAGGAGCGGCAGGAAGATGATGATGTCTCAACCTCGATGCCGATGACTTTTACTGTCGTTGGGTTATATATAAGTATAAGTATTTATATGTATGTATATAGAGTACATGTGGGCGTCGTCTGCTGGATTTGTGCGGTGAAAGGGAAAGGTTATTAGACTCGTCCCGTGCCAGGACTCTCGGTAGTGGGGGCCCAGACATTGGCTGCTCCTTATTGTTATAATAACCTTTCGGTTTTTCTGCTTTCGCTGTCGACGGAAGTCGCAGGAGGCGGCAGGAGATTGGAGAAGAGTGCAATGACAGCAGTCAACGTCGGTCCTTGGTCCTCGGATCCGGTCGCAGGCATTACGAAAGGCTCTCTTTTTCCTCTCGGCTCAGCTTTTTTGGAGGATTTCTTCGGCTTTTTTTTTTTGGGGATATTTCGTTCGTCGAACTGCGACCTTAGGCGTCGGCAAATGGCGGCCTCAGTTTAATGCACTCGCCGAGGTCACAGGACATCGAACACAGGACACACAAGCGGCGTTCGGTCAAAGCCACTTGGCCCCTTGAACCCACAGAGCAGCCGTAATCACACTTAAATTACATTTGTTTTGAGATAAGTATTAATGTGACAGGATTTGATTTTCAGGCGTTGGCTCGTAAATAGATTTTCAAGTGGCGGTTTAGGAGGATATTCAGCATTTTCAAGGGGAATAAACTGAAACGAATGCGAAAGGTTGCTCGGGGTCAAGTGTGGCTGATGAAATATGTGAAGAGTGCTGGTTATGTTTGCAATTTACTATTTGGACAATAGAAACATAGAAAAAGAGGAAAGCACTTTGGGTTTAAGATCAATTTATGTTAAAAGTTAATTAAAAATCCGTTAAATATAGCTTAATTGTATTTTAATTACATCTAATAAAATATTTATATTATTTATTGCTTTATGTTTGGAAATATTGAAGACCTGGGCATTTTAATGGTTTTGAAAAGGCCTTACATTTGCTTTATTTTGTATTTTAAATAAATATTAATTTTGACAGGAATTATCTTTTAATTTACTTTTTAAAACCATATCGTCATGCTTCTCTTTTTTATACAGATTTTATTTATAATTTATTATTTTATCAGTTCCAATTTGAAATTCACAAAACTAATTAACTTTTTTTTAAATAATAAAATTATTAAAATGTAAAAATTGTAATGTAGGTTTTGTACATTCAAAAAATTCAACTGTATATATGCTAGAAGATATTTTTTAAGCTCAGTTGTTTTAATTTATTTTAATATAATATAATAATATTTTCAATAACTCTTCTTAACCTTCGTTATATTTATTTAATTAGGGGAAAATACCTATATCTTATTATTAAATACTCTCTATGTACTTTGTACTTTATATAAAAAATGAGTCATGTAATTGTGATACTTGAATCCATTAATGATTATATTGATTTCATAAAAATTATAGAATGACCTCATTTAATTTATTATCTAACAATATTTAGTGACTAATGAAATCAGTTATATTATCGAAGCTAATAAAAGGGGTCACATAATACCCTTTATCAACTGGCTTATGAAATTATTATATCAAATTGTAGTAGGTCAGTTCCTGAATGTGTGTTTATAATAAAAACTATGTAGGGGGTTGTTATCTGACAAGAACTAGAATATTATATCAAAGGACATTATATGTCAAGCCGTTGTACTTGTTTCCTAAATAGTCTTTCAAATTTCTTTCTAAAATTAGCAACTATTAATTTATTAACTTGTAATTCACCTTAAAAATTTTGGCTGCTAGAATTTTCCTAATTTTATATCCCACACTCTGTGGCCCCGCCCACCCGACATAAGTTTCTCCTTTCTGCTACTCAAATTTCCCTCGACCGAATGCAAAGTATTTTTCGAGAAGAGAAAATGCCAAAGAAAATTCGCCAAAAGATTTTATGAGGTCAAAACTCATTACACGTTGCACAGTGCACACACAAACACAAACACACACTGCACCACGGCGGTGTTAGCCCCAATTCGGCGAGTGGGAAAAAGAAAAGCTGCAGCAGGCAGCGGGCCATGACAGTTGCAGAGTTGCAACTTTCTAATGCGGCAACAGCAACTCAAAACGGATGTGGATCGCGGCAACGTGGCAGCATTATGTGTGCCACACTGCAACAGCAACAGCAACAGCAACAGCCACAGCTTCAGGCAAAAGAGCAAGAAAAACGAATTTCACCAAACTGCTTTCCACTGCAAATTACTTAACTATTTTCCCAGTTTTCGCTTTGTCGTACAATTTGCAAACAGTTGTTGCATGTTGTTGCATATTAGCGGCTGCAACATCGCCATCGACATCAGCAGCATCGGCCGAGGCAGTGAAAAGTTGGTCATGACAATCAAATGGCAAGTACTGAGAGGGGGTATTATATTTTTTTCTTTTCTTGTATTCCATTTATTTTATTATTTCTACTGTATCAGCGCGGTGGTGTTGTGTGCACTGATGCATTCCGCTGGCAGCCATTGCAATTTAGATGGGCTCTGGAAGGAGGGTCTCCTTCCTCTCGAGCTTCTGCTGAAGTGGCTTTCTCGAAGGGGGGGAGAGGCCACTTAGTCACAGGAATATGACTAACCGACTGGTTCGACCCTAACTTCATGGAGTGAGTCACTGAGGCAGGGCGGTCCTTTTTACCACAAGACCTTATTCTTCAAGACCTTTTGCATTCTTTGTGGCTAAAGTCCTATATTAACTGCAAAATTAGGGGAGAAATAAAGAACTTTTCTAGCTGCTTATATTATATATATGTACTTTTGATATTTTAAAATATATTCTTATTATTCATATTAATTAATTAATAAAAATATATGAAAATATTTTTAAATATCAAAATTGACTTCTTACAAAATAATGTAAGGATTTGAACTATATCTACATAGTTCTAATTTCAATGACTTATTACTAAACAAAACTTTAACTTAAAGAAAAAATTCTTAAAGGTAAAGAATAATAAATAAACTTTTTTTGTTCGTTAAAGGTGAATAAAGTATAGATAATGAAATCACATAAATTGGATTGTTTACACTATGGTCCATATTTTGACCTATAGAATGGATCATTTTATTTATCTATCCATCTTTTATGTATTTTTTTAAAAGCTTACAGGAGAAACTCTTACAAGAATTCTAAACAAGAGGACCTTAGAAAAACCAAAACTTTTGTTAGAGCAAAAAGAAAAATGTATAGGAATGTCTAAAAAAAAGAGAAAAAATCTATTGGGTTCTGGGAGGTCTATAATATTTTTAAAACTATCAATTCGCACTTTTCTAATCGATTTCTCACCAATTTCTTAACATCAGGTGTTATAAAGATAGCAAAATATAAATGTAGGTCCTCAAAGATATGATATTATATTAAAATTCCTTTTAGCTTATATAAAGTAAATAAACATACTAATTAACTAATCAAGGATCAAGAAACGAACATTTCTGTCCAACCATGTCAGCATTCAACTCTTATTTTAATGACAAGCCATCTTACCATCTATAACTATATTCCCCTCGCAATTGTCGACATTAAAACTTGATTTAAAATCCTGACAAATCCGCTTAAGCAGTTAACTAACTAGCTTGGTGAAAATAAAGAGCTCCAATGCATTTCTTGAAGATTAATTGTGGCTGTCAATTAAAAAAAAGCTTGAGCTCATGTTTTCTGGGATTAAGACTTTTCCTGAGAGAGAGATACCGTTTTGGCCCCTTAATTAGAAACCAGTTAAGTGTCGTCGCCCAGCATAGCACTTAACTTGATCTATTAACTCTATTTCTATTTCTATTTCTATTTCTTTTTATTTTTTGTTAGCTGTTTTTGTTATTTTAGACTGGAGTGAGTGGAGTAAATGAGAGATCCATGGCTCGATATCGTGCCCGTGCCCCAGTGATCTAATAAACGGCGCATTGTCATTCGCTCTACGCTTGGCATATCAGAGACCGACTTTGTTTGTCACTCAATATGCCCGAAGCCGAAACTGGGACACATTCATTAATTTATCGCATGCAAAACAATCCGCAAAAGTATCTAAGTATCTGAAGGTGTGCGTGTGTGTGTGTTTGATGCAGCTGCCTGCAGTCAGTCGGTCGACACACAAAAAATAGAAAGTTTTTCGCCAAACCGTTGTTGTTAGAGCTGCAATTTTCTCTTTGCAATTTGATTAAATAAAATATTGTGTAAAGCCGGCAGAGCAACTTTCCCAACAGCAACAGCGCGGCGCAGCCACGACTTCTAAGTCGGTTACTAGATGCAATAATAATTGCATTTGTCCCACTTTACTTTCACTTGGCAAGAGTCCCACCAAGCAACAAGCCTCGACTTTGACTTTGTGTGGAAATGCCTGTTGCAGCTTTTCCAGCTCCTCTCTCACTCTTTCTCTCTTCTATGCCTCTCTTTCTCCCTCTCCCTGTGTGTGTTGCATGAAAAGTTGCAACTTTTTCCATGCAGTCGCTTGGTGTGGAAACTGTTTGCCATTTGGCTGCGCAGGCTGGCCGGGCAAAAAGGAAAAGTGGGTCAAGCGCACCATTGTTGTAGATGCTGCCTGGGTTGCTGCTGTTACTTGTTGCATGCCGCCACTTAATTGACAATTGGCGCTGCAACACACAAACATTACTATCTCTGTGTGTGTGTTTGCCATTTGATTTATGAAACTGGGTTACGAAAGCCAATGCTGCTTTCCTTTTTCTAAGCCAACTGCAGTTTATTGCAGAATTGCAGAAAATATCGGTTTATCGATTCTGTTTCGATATCTGACGCGAAGTTCGATGTTTACATATCATTCATTTTTATTTTTGCGATATATGAGCCATAGATCAATATTGTCTTTGATATTCTTGAGTATTCTGAAAGGAAAGGGAGACAAATCTGTTAAATAAAAATTATATAAAGTATTTTTTGATAGTATCAACATAAATCATATAAATAAATAATATAAATCAAAAATGGAAATATCTAAAAATATGTTAAAAAATATAAATTAATTATAGACATTTTCTTTTTGAATTTCTCTAATTTATAGATGTAGAAAATATTTTTTAAAAACGTTTTAAATTAATTAAGTAAAATAAATAATTCATAAATAATTTTTTCTATATTTCTTCGATAATATCGATAATATTTCTACTATATTTTGATTTATCAAACCTGATATTTTATGAATATCATTTTTAAATGTTAAATCCGATATTTTCTATGTATTAAATATAATTTTCTGGTACTTTTAGATAATATCATTATTTAAAAATTTGAAATATGCAAATTTACCATATATCAAGGTATATAATTATAATTCCATATCCCAATTAAACTCTTTCCTTTGTTTTGTGTTAACATTTCGTCAATTTATTTACTATCATTTAAAGATCTTTTTTATATATTACTCAATAGTACAGCAGATCGAATGCTAGCATCTTAAATATATGAATTTTTGTATATTTTTACACCACCTTCAATATGGGTTGATTGGTTTTTTATTTTGTATTTGTTGTTGTTTTGTGTGTTTGCTGTACATTAAAAAATTACAATTTATATCCATGATCCTGGTTCTTTTCTTTACTCAAACTGCAAGTCTGCGCCTAATATTTACAATGTTTTTTTTTATATAATTTCGTAGCGTTCTATATGCTCTTGGTTATCCTCTGCTTTCCTGTTTTCTTTTCTTTCTTCTTTTTTTTTGGCATCGAAACAATAAATAAAAACATTTAAAAAAGATTAAATGTTATTGAAGCTAAGCTATAGCTTGTCAAAGAGAACTAAACTAAAGTTTAAAGAAAGTTTTAGGGCTGCTGACAAAAATAGTAGAGAAAAATGAACTAAAGGACATTTTTCCTGGAAATATTAGTACTTTCCATATGGAAACTATAAGGTGACTTGGTCGGCATTCAACAGAGAATTCTACAAAAATAGAAATAGCTTGGTTATCGTCGATGCAGGATGTTGGAGAGTGTGCGTATCTGCTTCTGCAGCTCGGATTCCATGCGATAGCCCTCCTCCTCGAAGATCAGCCGCATCTCCTGCAGCGCCGGCAGCTTGTCTGCCTGCATATTCAGCAGATCACCAAAGAACTTGGTCCAAACATGCTTCTTGAGGTAACGCGGCAGCTTCTGACGGATCTCCCAGTTGGCGCCGCGCTTCAGCGGCTGCATATATTCGCCGAACAGCATCACATGCACGGTGGCCGCAATGCAGAAGAGATCCGTTTCGTAGGACCAGCTGCGTCCTTCCTGCATCTCGATGCAAGTAAACCCATCCGTCTGCACCACCTTACGGAACTTGGTGCGTTCGGCGTCCGGAAACAGCGACATGTCGATGGCGCAACCAAAGTCAATCAGTCGCAGCGACGGCAAAGGGCTGTCCACGCTGGGCACACGCATCAGGAGGAAATTATCGGGCTTAATGTCCGCATGGATGATGTGATGACGATGCAGATGATCCACAATGTTGCAGATCTGCGCCGAGAAGTGCATCACCAGGGATTCGTGCATCACCTTTGTGGTGGCCTGACGTAACTTATTATTAATGTCCAGCAGCGAGCCAAAGGGAGAGAATTCGGTGGCTATTAAGCTGGCATTTGGCGCTATAATCGCCGTGGAAATGTCCATCAAGCCGGGCAAAACCTCCGGCTCTGTGATGCGTTTCAGCACCTGATCACATATGTATATCTCCCAGGTATTTGGGGGCTTCTGGAACTTGAGGGCCACCACATTCCCGGTGCGCGAATCTGTGGCCTTGTAAACCGAGCCATAGGAACCGCGGCCCACCTCCTTATCGATGTTGAATGTAACGCCCTCGAGGACATTGAGGGTGCGAGTGTTGGATATTTTTGGCAGTGGCGTTTGCACAATCTTGTAGCTGGCATGGGCATCGTGATCACCCGGAAAGTCCAGCTTGGCGAGGAAGGCGCGACAGAGTTCGCTGCTGAACGGATCAATGGCCTCCTTGGCCAAATGACGGGCGATTGTCTCCACTGCCTTGGACAGGCGACGCTCCTGAGCCTCAGTGTCGTGCTGGGTGGCAAAGTAAGAGTTCTCCTGGAACGTGGAGAAGTCGGCCAGGGTGCTGCCGTTGTTGCCATTGTTATTGTTGCTGGTACTATTGTTATTATTGTGCGTTTGCAATGTCTTATTGACCGAATGGAGCAGGATCTGTTGTTGCTGCTGCTGCTGTTGCTGCTGCTGCTGCTGCTGGGAGGCGGAGTCGCGGAAATTAAGTCTATCCACAGCCAAGGAGAGCGAACTATTGGAATTGTCCAAGGCACTGGCGCTGGAGAATGAAAAGTTGGCATTGTCGTTGAAGCCGCCAAGAGCGGCTGCACTGGCAGCCATGCTGCTGGAACTAGCCGTGGATGCCAACACATCCGCTGCCGAGGAAGCCGAGTTGCTGTTGCTGCAAAGATCAGGCTGAAACTTGCTACGCTTGACTTTGGTGCGAGCCCTGCGATAGCCATTCGCCTCGCTCTTCGGCGTCGACGTCTGGCCCAACATATAGGGATGGAAGTGGTGGTGTTGATTGCTGCCGCCATTGCGCTGACGCTGGACGGGTATGGGAGAGCCAGGAGCTGGCTCCGGCGGTGGGTAATGATGCTGTGCTGCCTGCGGCGGCTGATGGATTATCTGTTGCGTTTGTTGCGTTTCCTGCGGTTGCTCCTGCGGCTGCTGTTGGTGATTCTGTTGGTGCTGCTGCTGCCGCTGCTGCTGCTGGTAGACGTTCTCTATGGTATAGGCACTGTAGGTGCTGCTGGGCTCCTTTTTAAACTTGATCTTAATTGAGCGGTTCTCCTGCTCAAAGGTAGTCTGCGCGCTAAACTGCACGCCATTGGTGTAAGCTGGTTCGCTAGGCTCTTCCTCCTCCTCCTCCTCCTCGTCCTCCTCATCCTCCTCTTCTTCTCCTCCCACGGAATCTTCTTCCTCATCATCTTCGTCGTTAGCTTCGCCTTCTTCCGCTTCATTCTCTTCGTCTTCAACCTCAGCCGCATTCTCCTGGCCACTGCCACTGGTGTTATTGTTATGCCCGTAGAGAGCTCCATCCACGGCAGTCATGTAGTAAGAGGTCTCCGACCCATAGGAATCATACAGTGCCTGCTGCTGCTGCTGCTGCTGTAGCTGCTCCGGCTGCGTCTCTTGTTGTACTTGTTGTGGCTCTTGCGGCTGCTTCACTTGCCTGTATTTGCGGGATAGAATCTCCTCGGGACTGTACTCAATACCAGCGCCCGGGGGATAAACCAACTGCTTGGCATAGTGGCAAACCCGCGAGGGATCATCCGGCTCTTCGAGAGTCAAAGCTGGTTTCCAGGTCTCGTGATTGTTGCGTCCGTATGCATGGAAATTGCGCGGCAAACGCAGGCCAGTTACTTCATTTGATGCAGCAGCTGCTGTGGGCGATGATTGGGGCTCCGCATGGGCATTACCATTGCGATTGCCATTGTGTTGGGGAAGCTGTTGATGCGGCGGCGGCTGCTGCTGCTGAGGATGAGCATGTTGCTGCGGAACAGCCGGTTCATGATGCTGCGGAGGTGGCTGCTGCTGTGGTAAAGATTGCTGCTGGGTTGGAACATATTGCGGCTGCAAATTAATGAAATTTTAACAAGTTGATTAAGAGTCTTAAAGCCAATACTTACCTCGGCCACTGGAGCAGCATACTGAGGTTGAACTTGTGCTGTTACGGGTCGCTGGGCAGGATGCTGCTGCTGCTCATAGCGTGGCTGCTCCTGGTAGTGCGCCGCATAGCCATGATGTGGCTGCTCTGGGGGTTGATGAAGCTGCTGCTGAGGAGCTTGATGTTGCTGGGGAGCCTGGTGTAGCTGCTGCTGCTGCTGCACTTGAGGTGGCGGCGCCTGATGTGGCTGCTGCTGCTGGTGTTGCGGATGATATTGCTGATAGATATTCTGCTGATATGGCTGGGGACGGTGCTGCGGCGGATAAGAATGCGGCAACTGCTGCTGTGCATAGTTTGTAAGCTGCTGTAAAGCATCCTGTTGCTGCTGCTGCTGCTGTTGTTGTTGCTGCTGCTGCTGCTGTTGCTGCTGCTGCCGCTGGTAGAACAGTGATCTCGCATAGTTAAACTTGGAGTGTGCATGCTGCAGTTCCGCATTGCTTTGGGCCTTCTCCTGGAAGGCCAGATTGAAGACCGCCTCGGCATCTTTGAACTCCTCGCGCGACTCGTAGTAGGCAGCCCATCCAATATAGAAGGCAGCCACCTGACGGCCTGTACCGCGCTGGAAGAGAACCTGGTAGAAGTGCAGCGGATCCGTTTGCATCGCTATGTACTTGAGCCACAGCCGCACCAGTCGCGGATCCTGGCGATAGTAGTCGTTGTGCTCGTAGACAGTCAGGCAGCGTTCCAATGTTTCGCGGAATTTTAGCTCTGGATCGCTGTGAGCATGATTCTCGTACCAGCAGATGTAGTTGTACCAGTGATCTAGCGGATCGGGGCCCTGGTATAGCGAGATGGCGTGCTCCCATGCCTGCTTGTCCTTCAGGAAGCCGTGCATCTCGTCCGGACTGAGCACCGGCGGGGCACTCGTGGCGGCCGCCACAGCCACAGCTGCAATTCCCGCTCCGGGCGCCGAGCCGGATCCCTGGCGCATGTACGAGTGCATGGCCATGTCAGGCGGATGGGGGAATCCCCTGATCACGCCGCCGCGCGTCGTCCAAACAAATGGGGAAAGAACCTTCTTGCAGCTGCTTTTCTGGCCACTCGGAGTTCTCAGGTTTCGGGGTCCAGACGCCCTCCGATTGGAAACTTCTGCGCGTTCGCTGCACCCGCTAGATTAGTGCCCGGTGAGAAAACAGCAATCGCACATGATTTATTGGCAAGTTTTTCCTTGCCTTGCTGCGATCAAAGATATTTTTCCCTTATTTTATTCTTTTTTTTATTTTTTTGTTTCAATGTGCCCGCAGTTTGTTCGCTTGATGTTTCTAAAAATTCTTTAAGAGAATTATGGATTTCGCCGTTGACGAAAGCTGGTCACACCTAAATAGCTTAAGCCATTTATCGTTGCCATACTTTTTGATGAAAACGTTTGTTTTTTTTTTAATTTTGTGAGCTTTGTCATTTTATTAGGTGTTTGTTCTGACATTTCGTCAAGATTTGCTTTTTTTAATGTTTATTAGTTTAGCTAAAATAATGTTTTGTTTAAAAATCGTTCTGACAAACACTGAAGTCGGAAGTTTTTCAACACTGGCTGTGCGTCATCTCAATTATTAGACTCGACATCGTTTTTACTTCGAAAAACAGTTTCTGCCCCGCAGATTTTACATTCGATTTATACATGAAAATAGTATTTGAGGTAATACTAATTAGTAGCAAAACAGGCCACTTTTTAAAAATTCATTGCAGGGAAGCGGCTAAAGATGGCTTAAAAATTTGAATGCCATATAATAAAAAGACATTTGAGGAATTTTTAAAAAATTTGTTTCCTAAAAATAATGTAGAGGTATAGGAGCTATTAAGAATCTGCCTGGGTTGGTTTGCAGTATGCTTTCTAATTGCCACTAGGATCATCCGTTATCAAAAAAATTTAATGCATTCATTAAAGGATAAGTGTCCCGGGGCACTCACGTGGCCGTTATTTTAATTTCATGTTTCCTTTTGCTAAAAGCGCGTTTCGACTACCAGGACGTTGCAGGCACATAGTGGGTCGCAAGTTTCAACATCGATAATCAAAAATAAACATCGATGTTTTTCATTTTTCCAAAACATCGAGGTATCGATGTTTCCATCGATGTTTTCTGCACCTCTAGTGCATTATTGTTTTTTTTATCAACTCGCAAGAAATTTCGTAAATTTGTCGGAAAAAACCGCAAAAATCCGAGTGCTTATGTTACGTTTCATTAAAGTGCATATCATATATAAGTAGTATTAGTAACCCCCCCGCCCTCGCACTGCAACGAACCACGCGGAACGTCCTCCCTCCCCGCCACCAACGCGTATATTTTTGTTTTTCGACCCCTGGCCGCGCGTCCGTGGTGGAGTTTCCCCCAAAAAAGGTGCAGCAGCGGCGGCGAAGGAAACGCAATTGGACATATTATCGATTTGACCGCGCGTGGCGAGCGTCCTGCTGCAAACTGAAGAGTTCCCTTCGTCCCACCCATGGAGGTGTCCGCCGATCCATACGAGCAGAAGCTCTACCAGATGTTCCGCAGCTGTGAGACGCAGTGCGGCCTCCTGGACGAGGGCTCGCTGCTAAAGCTGTGCTCTCTGCTAGAGTTGCGTGATCAGGGCGCCGCTCTGATCGCCAGTCTTGGCAGCAGCCACAAGCTGGGCGGCGTGTCCTTTGGTCAGTTCAAGGAGGCGCTGTTGAATTTCCTGGGCTCTGAGCTGGACGCCAGCACGTCGTCGGGATTTATGGGTGAGATAACAAGCAGCACCAAACACACACACACAACGCACAAGCAAGATGCGGTAATGCTAGCTGGAAATTTCGTTTTATGGGTTCGATTGGGGGGGAATTGTAGTTCTTTTAAGCTCGACATATCATGTTAAACCTCAATATGTCATTAATAATGACTCATTAGAGGTTAATAATCGGTTGGGGTTTGTTAAGGGTTAAGGCTAGGCCTTAAGTTTTGATTTCATTAATCAAGGGTTGTGTCTTATTTAAAGATTGGTTTGAACTGGATGATATTTTTAAGTAATTAAGAAAGTTATTAACGAAAAACAAACAATTTTCTATTATATACTCTAGTTTAAGGCCACAAATTAGTGTTATAAGTTTTATAAAATTAAAAAAAAAAAAAACAGAAATATGAAAATATCGATTTTTTATCGATTATCTAACCATTTTTAGGCTTTGAAATATTGAAGATATCGATTTTTATCGATTATATAACCGTTTTTAGGCAATAAACCTTACTTAAAGAATCGTTAAGTGTAACCAAATTGGTATTTCCCACTAAAAACCTATAAGAATTACACTTTAACCATAAATAAGCCTTTTTTAAGTTTCTTTAAACATTTTTATAGAGTTAAATTCCTATATCATTCCGCTTTAAGTCTGTGCAAAAGTAAGCCAAGTCTTAGATAACAAATACAAATTTGCATAAAAAGCAGGCACACATTTCTAAGTTCCAAGATGTCTCCCGGGAAACTTCTAGTCTCAGGACACCCTAGAGCCTGCGAGCAAGGGTACACAAGCATAATTATCAGATTAGCGGATTAGCGCCTCAGAAGCAGCAGCTGTTGGAGGGTCATAAAACCTAAAAGATGCAATTGCCAATTTATTTATGACCATTGACGCCTACCTGATCCCGCTAAGCCCAAACTTCTATTGAACTACCTGCTTGAATCCTGCATAAATACACGAATCATTCAGCTAAACAGTTTAGTCTTGTTCAGAATGGGAACGCGCTTCTATTACCGCCAAGCCGGCGGACAGATAACAGATCCAATCGTTGAGAAATTAGCCGCACGCTTCGGTAGCTACTTGAGAGAACCACCAACAATCTTTCTCAGTTTCTGACTAATCTGTATTTTCTTTTGAATCTTTGAAGAGCGCTCGCTAGTGATAACAGATGAGCCGTTGGCCAGCACATATATTGAGAGTCCGCCAGAGTCCTCTGACCGTGAGGTGTCCCCGAAACTGGTTGTGGGCACCAAGAAGTATGGCAGGAGATCGAGGCCGCATCAGGGAATCTACGAGTTATCGGTAACGGATTCGGACAATACGGATGAGGATCAGCTGCAGCAAAAGCAACAGCAGCGTAGTCTCAACGGTGGCGATGAGCTGGGAGCTCAGGTAAGTGACAGAGGAAGTCAAGATCAAGTCACGTACAAGTTGTGGGCTTTGTAAACTAAAAAGCAGATTAATCAGTTTTTCTTTTTCAAGTTGAGATGGTGAAGTAAGCGCTGTAATTATATAGCAAGCTAGCAACTTATAGAAGTTCTTCCTCTGCTAAAATCCTTATCTTAAAACCTCTATTTCTCTCTTTACAGGTGCAGCGTTCTTCCTCCCAAAGCGATATCCATGGCAGTCGACGTCTGCGTACCATCCACACCAGTGGCAGCAAGCTTAAACGTTGTGCCTCCCTGCCAGCCCGCCGGAATCTTCAGTCCAAAATGCACAATGTCTCAACGGGAGCGACAACATCGCCAACGGCAGCCGCCAAGCTAAAACAGCTGTCCATCCAGAGCCAGAATCAGCAGAGCAGCAGTGTCGAGTCTCTGGGTAAGTTACCGGCAAGCAAACCCGTTCCCCAAAACCCCAAGCCCAAATCCCCTTAGCTGCCCCACCGTTGTTGTTAGCCCAAAGTACCCCAAAATTTACGTTTGAAGCAATGACAAAAGAATCACTTGTTGGTTTGGTACACACCGCAGGCCATCACCTGGCCGCCACCGCATCCGCACCGTCGTCCGAGCACCGGAGATGCTACCACGGCGGCCGTTGGTTATGTTGCAAAGGTTTGTGCGCTCTTTGAAGAGCAAATTGTCAACATGTCAACACTCCCACCCCCCAAACAAAAAATCCACCCAAAAACCAATCATTCTTGGTATATAATCGCACCCTATGTAGCCGCACTCAATTTTACGTATAACCATAATCCAAAATTCCTTTTCTGGTGAAGCTGGAACAGCTAGACGTTTGTTAAACTTGTTTATATTTTGAGTTTTTGGTAGATTTTATGTTTTATTTTTTATAGTAAAGATTGATTTCTGCTATCCCTAATCAGAAACTTTCAAGCAGGCAGATTTAGAATCCTTAAAATATAGAAATCTAATGGCGTTACACATCTTATTTATTTTATTATAATTTTTTATTATTTATTTTTGTAGAACTCAAGTTTTAAGTAGCTAAAGGCACTAAAAATAATTTTAATATTAAAATTATCAATCCAACCAACTGAATAAACGTTCTATATAATAACCAGTTACTCAATACTTTCGGCGCTTTCGCTTTCACCATCAAAACACAAACCCGAAACCGAAATCACACTTCCCAACCCCGAAATCCCACTCCCACAACTCTGGTATCTTGGGCTATATAATAATTTAAATGTGTATATAAACAATATTCTTATCTAATGCCTTTTCCCTCATGATAATTGTGGATTCTCCTGAACTTACAGACACCGTGACGCCGCAGCAACTGGAGACTATCAGTGCTCACAGCATCATCGATGCCTGGGAGCTGGCCAGCATTCTCAATTGCCGTAACCTCCTTCATATCCTGGGTTTTGATGAGGACGAAGAGGAGGTTAACCTGCAACAGCTAACCAAGGCTCTTGAAGAAGAGCTGCGTGGTCTCGATGATGACCAAGGGCAGTCGAATATGCTGAGAGCTTTGGCTGCCCTGCAGGCCACCGAGTTGGGCAACTATCGCCTCGCCTTTCGGCAGCAGCACGAGGAGAACGTGAAGCTGAGGGCTGACAATAAGGCGGCGAACCAAAGGGTAGCCCTGCTGGCCTTAGAGGTGGATGAGCGGCATGCCTCGCTGGAGGATAACTCCAAGCAGCAGCTGCAACAGCTCGAGCAGCGGCATGCCAGCTTGGTGAGGGAAATGACTCTGCGGATGAGCAATGATCGTGATCACTGGACCAGCATGACGGCCAAGCTGGAGGCGCAAATCAAGTCTTTGGAGCAGGAGGAGATCCGCCTTAAAACGGAACTCGAACTGGTGCGCACCGAGAACACGGAACTGGAGACAGAGCAGCAGAAAGCGCATGTCCAGCTCACGGAGCTGCTCGAGCAGAATATCAAGCTTAACCAGGAGCTGGCGCATCGGCCTAGCAGTGATGGTGCTAGCATCAGCGGTGGCACTCCCCAGCACAGTCCCTTGAGCCCCAGAAGGCAGAGTGAGGACAAGGAGGAGGAGCTGCTGCAGCTCATGGAGAAGCTGGCTGCTCTCCAAATGGAGAATGCCCAACTGCGCGACAAGACTGATGAGCTGACCATCGAAATTGAAAGCTTAAATGTGGAACTGATCCGATCAAAGTCCAAGGGCAAGAAGCATGAGAAGCAGGAAGACCAGGAGGCGGCTGCCACGGCCACTAAGCGGCGTGGCGACTCACCCAGCAAAACGCATCTCACGGAGGAGAGTCCGCGCCTGGGAAAACAGCGAAAGTGCACCGAGGGCGAGCAGAGCGATGCCAGTAATAGTGGCGATTGGTTGGCACTCAATTCGGAGCTGCAGCGAAGTCAAAGTCAGGATGAGGAGCTTACCAGCCTGCGGCAGAGGGTGGCTGATTTGGAAAAGGAACTTAAGGCTGCCAAGGAAGGTAGATCTCTCACCCCCGAAGGTCGCTCCAAGGAACTTGAGGCGAGTCTCGAACAAATGCAGCGAGCTTATGAGGATTGCGAGGACTACTGGCAATCGAAGCTTAGCGAGGAGCGACAGATGTTCGAGAAAGAGCGCCAGATCTATGAGGATGAGCAGCAGGAGAGCGACAAGAAGTTCACTGAGCTGATGGAGAAGGTGCGCGAGTACGAGGAGCAGTTCAGCAAGGATGGCCGCCTCTCGCCCATCGATGAGCGGGATATGCTGGAGCAGCAGTACGTAGAACTTGAGGCGGAAGCCGCTCAACTGCGCTCCAACTCCATGCAAATGCTCGAGGAGAAGTCGCAGGAGATAATGGGCTTGCAGTCAGAGATCGAGGATCTGCGTCAGCGACTGGGAGAGAGTGTGGAGATACTTACAGGCGCCAGCGAACTCACGCCGGAATCGGTGGCTCAAATGAGTGCCGAGGCAGGCAAGAGTCCAGCCAGTTCGCCCATCAGCTACCTTTGGCTGCAGAGCACCATCCAGGAGCCGGTGAAGTCCTTTGCCGGCGCTGGAGATGAAGCCGCTGCCAGTGCCATCGAACTGCTGAGCGCCGGCGGTGGCGGCTCACCATCGCACAAGGCGACTAGCCGGTGAGTATGCTTATGAAGACTCTCTGTGTTTGTTTGTCCTTGGTGTGTGTCCTCTCTCTCGCAATAATCTCTCTATTTTATGTTTTATATGTTCTTGTTCTGTCCCACATTTAATCCCTCATCCATGTCTGTAAGCTAAGCTCATCTAGTTTTTAAGTTTATGTTTATGTACGTGTTTAATAAATATAATTTATCTTAGCGAAATATTTACTTTATCAATAAGAAATTAGAAAGGAAAATAAATAAAAATATAAAGAGATCAGAAAGCTCATTATAAAGCAGTAATTTTCTTCTGGAGTAGCAACATATTAAGCTTAACTTGCTCCAAGAACTGCTATTAATATTTGGAAAATTAATAATGATGGGTTTCCTGGGATGATAAATTAATTATCTGCCTAAAAAAAATATATTTTTATTAAATAAAACCAGAAAAAGGAATTATTTTTGTTTGTTTGGTTCAGCTTTCTCTTATTTTTTACTACCTAAGGGTAAATGTTGGGGTTCGGTTACTTCTGCTTGATTCTTAATTGAGGAAACACTTTTTTTAAGGAATAAATATTGAGTTTAGGTATCAAAACTACGTTAAAAATAGAATTCATAATTAAAGAAATGCATTCACATTAAAATATACTTCATTAATCATATTATTAATAAACTACTACAGTTTATAAACGGCTTCCTCTAATCCTTGGCTATCCTTGATTTAAACAGCAACAACCTCACCACCTCGGAGACATCCATCTTTAGTACCACACCCTTCGATAGCTCACACTCCGGTGGCCCGTCGCCCACACAAAGTGACACCACAAATGCTTCTTCAGCCGCACCTTCCGGTCCGGCGCCCATCAGCAAACCCAAGCGACGGGCGCAGAGTCCACAGCAAGTGCAGTCCGAGGGAGAGATAGCCGACTGTGAGACTTCGTCGACGGCTTCCAATAAGAGCTTTGATACCCATAGTCAGGTGTCCATTAGCAAAACGTCTTGCCTTAGCCACGAAAAGTGCACGAGTCCCAATGCCCTGAAGGAGGAGCTGAAACGCCTCAAGTTCTTTGAGTTGTCCCTCAAGGAGCAGATCAAGGATTTGAGCCTGCAACGTGACGGTTTGGTTATGGAACTGCAACAGTTGCAGGAGGCGAGACCTGTGCTCGAGAAGGCCTATGCGGTGAGATTTTATTTTGATTAAAATGAAGTTTTACTTTATTTTTGGGTTTTAATGTTTAGCGAACAACGCATCCAACACTTCAGCAGCGACTGAACCAACTGGAGCTGCGGAATCGCCATCTGCAGAATGTCATCAAGCAGCAGCAGCAATACACAGAGTCCCTGATGCAGCGTGAGTATAGAAACTAGAAACTATAGGGATCTTGCTACATGAAATATGAATTTAACGCTTCTTTTTATCTGGAATTTATATTAAAAATAATATTATTCATTTTTTACCAGAATCCTGGAGGCAGCATCAAGTGGAGCTCAACGAACTGCACGGCCGGATCGAGACACAAGGCGTTATGCTGGCTGATCAAACACAGCGTTTGCAAAATGCCGATATTCTCGTCAAAGATCTGTATGTGGAGAACTCTCATCTGACTGCCACTGTGCAGCGGCTGGAGCAGCAGCGGGCCAGGGTGAACCTCATCCACCAGCAGCAGCAACAGCAACAGCAGCAGCATAGGCTCGTGGGAGCCGCCACCCTGGGCGGAATGCCCGGCATGCCTTAGTAACCGACACTACATAGTTTATAGAACTAGAAGAAAAAGACAACAAAACCTGAGGAGGAAGGGTGCTCAGCATCGTCGACAGACATCGATATCGTTATGAATGTTAGGCACACTCGGTAGAATAAGTTTCGTATTCGTACGTGGCGTTTTTTGTATATGAATGTGAATCCATGTTGTGTGTTTGTTCGAAACTTGAGCACCAAGAGTTAAGTTTTCGATGTTTTTATAGATAAATCTCGATTTATCAGCCTTAAACATCGATGTTTTCAAGCTCTAACCGAGACACCGCATCAACAATAACTCAAGTGACTTGGACCCTTAACGTTAACTCTAACTTAAACCTAAACCTTAAACTTAAAATGAAACTAAAACCTAAACTCACCCACGCGCAAAGAGGAACAATCCACACACTCGGCTAACGAAACTGATCTGAACTATTTACACTTATAGATACTGAATGAAAAACCCCTGATATGCATGCACTGCAATGTTGACCTTACTACATTAATTGACTACCGAAAAATAGTTAACGTATATATTTAATTATATTAGAAGAAGCAGTATTTTAAATTTGTTATGCGTCTGAGTGTAGGCGGAGCGCGTTTATCAATGTTTATATATATCACGTGCCCATAACCAAATGCATCGGAATTGTTGTTAATATTATTGGTAGAAATCGATGAAAAACCAAGCGAAATTAAGAGGAATGATCTATTATATGATATTGATGATATAAACTATATATTATTATTATGTAACGACAAAAGACCTGTAAAAAACACACGTATCTATGTATTTAAATTGCGATTTAAGTTAGCCAATACTCTCCCTAAACGCTTTTGTTAAACCCCTTTTCCTCCGCCCACTAACAATCGATTTAAAACAAAAAAAAAAACATATGTACAACAACCTCGATTTAGTTATATATCCACTCGATCCCTCACACTCGCTGTGTGTTGGGATTTTCAGTGCTTAACCAATCTTCGATCAAAATAGTTTACTTTTTAAAAGTATCAAGAAAAAATATTTAACAAAAAAATATAAAACCAAATATACAATTAAAAAAAACTACCAACATTTATGACATTTTGATTAATAGCATTTTTGAAATAAATTTTTGGTGTAGGAAGTTTATTAACGATTGTTTATAAATATTTATGAACACGAATTTTAACATGTGAATTGTTTATTTTTTATATGGAGATTTAAAATTTATTTTTTATTTTTATGCAATTGTCAATTTATTTTAATTCAAATAAATTTATTTTTTTTTTTAAATTAGGTGGATATTTGGATTTTTTTTTTTCTTCTGTAAGATTCCCTAAGCAAAACGCTGTTAACTCTCTCAATAACAGAAAACTCGGTTATTCTTATGTAAACAAAGATATTTATGAATGTTTGGAATAGTGTCAACAGCCCCACTTTTTAAATAACGATAGGTTTCAGCCGATTATTTTTGAGACGGCTATTTTCTGGCCAGATCTGGCTATTTCGAGGGACCCAAAACTGGAAGGCACTAAATTTTGCAGGAACCAGTAATTTTGACTATTTTACAAAATAAATTTGCTATTTTTTAACTGTTTTAAATAACTTAATCAGATGTCACCAATTAAGTGATTTTTAGCCAATGTTCAGCTTTTAATTGTGTATTTGAATTGCCAACATTATATGCTTAATACGAAATTACAATGTGATTTGCGGTACTGCTATAAAGTTTTGCAAGTCTAAGAGGAATAAATATCATTAATTGTTCTTATTAATATTAATGTTAAAGATTAATAAACATTTTACTTTGCTGTGTTTTAAAAACAGCTATTTATCTAGCTATTTTTTTTTTAAATTTTAATTTTCGGCTATTTTAGTTGGCCCATCGAGCTAAAACGACAACCGATTGTTGGCAACACTTTTGTTATCGCGAATTGGAACAAAAATGTTTTGTTTTTTGTTAGTTTTCGGTATAAATGTGATTTTTGTGCACTTAACAAGTGGTGAGTGTGTGCATCAATATAAAGAGATTAATAATAACGAACTGAAAATATGGAAAACCGCCAAGGCGAAAGGTTTTCCTCGCTTCTTGGCCAGAGCGCGCGAGTGTGTATGCGTGTGGTGCACTTCGCGGTGCATGTGACTGTGTGTAGGGATGTGTGTGTGTGTGTATATGCGGTTTGTTTTGTTATTCGATGCGCAAAATGGTCATAATTTAATTAAATTAACCATTTGTTGGCCAACGCAAATGCTGTAACAAAGGCCCACAAATGCCGCTGCCTTGAAAACAAACAGTGAAAAATCATTAATTTGCGTTTCACAAGTCCAGGAATTTCTCATGGCCAAAATGGCTAAGGACGCCTTCCTTTTTGTCTGAATGTTTATATGTATGCGTAAATACACAATTTAAGCGTAAACCGGAAAGTTTATATTATGTTTCTTTAAACAATATAATTCCACCTGTGACTGTATTGTTTATAATCTTGTGTTTTGCTTAAACTTCCATTGAAGTCGGTAAACATTTTCATTCTAATTGTTTTTTCTATAGCAACAGGCAGGTTTTGTATTGTATTTCTAATTGGAAAGGCATACTACATTCCAATTAGACAAGAATATGCATTGATTTTTGAGAAAATGTATTTCTCATTCGATGTGCACTTGCATTTGAGTTCTATAAATAATTATTGATAATTACATTGTTTACGGCAGAAACTGGTTCGATAACAGTTCTGTTAAATGTGAAATGTTAATGTGTAATGTTAACAGCTGCTAAGCGTTTGTTTATTTATGTGTGTATGACTTTATTTATTATTTAAGAAATAAAATATTATGAAAATTTGTGCTTTTTAATAATAACTTAATTCGATTTGAATATAATGCCTAATCCGATTTTGTATTGAAAAACAATATAATTATATTAGGTATGGTCTGTAATTTTAGTGTATACTTTTAGGCGGGGCTCTTTATATCAGAAAAATAAGAAAAAAAGTAGTCTTATATTAAAAATGTAATTATTTATTAAACTCTCCACAAATAACCATAAATACATATATCATTTATAATTTATAAAAACCCCTAAATGTGTTACAAAAATGCAGGTATTAAGGAAATGTTATATGTATAACATTTTTATTCATTTTCAAATATTAAGAAGAATATACCTTCTTGAAAATATGATTTTATTTATAAATTTTGGTTTAAAACTTTATGAATCAATCCCTTTTCCTCCGCAACAACTTCACCTTTACATTCTGATGCGTTCGCAACACTATTCCACTCTCGAAGGTCAGGTCCTCCAGGCGAGTGACAGGTAGAATCCTAAAGCTCCTAATAACAGCTGCCAGTAGCACCTTCATCTCCAGGATGGCAAACTTTTGTCCAATGCAATTCCTTTGACCAGCACTGAAGGGCACAAAGGCAAAGGGATGGCGATTCACTGTGTTTTCCGGCAGAAAACGCTCAGGCTTGAACTCATTCGGCTTTGGGAAGTGCCGAGAATCTCTCATTATGTCGTAGATGTGCAAGTTAATCTGGGTACCCTTGGGCATGATTAAACCATTGACCACACACTCCTCCATGCATTTGCGGCCTATAAGAGGTACCGAGGGGTACATCCTCAGGGATTCCTTGATCACACACTCCAAAAAGACGAGTTCATTGAACTGAAACACTGAAATCTCATTGCTATCCTGGGGAAGATGCTCCAGTTCCTCATAGCAGCGCTGTTGGACATCTTCCTGCAGGGCCAACTGGAGTAAAGTAAAGATGAGACAAGTGGACGTGGTGTCGTATCCTTCGAACACGAAAGTGTTGACCTCATCGCAGATGCCCTGATGATCGATTTGACCTTCCGCCTCAGCGGCCAGCAAGATGTCCAGCATGGCATATCGCTGCTTCTTACCCAGGACATCTTCATTTACTTGACCGATCTGCTTGCTCTTGAAAAGTCCTCTCCTTTTCTCTATAATTCGACTGCAGAAGTCGTGCGCTATCTTCAGGTTATCCACTTGCTTCCTGTAGGCCCCAAAGATGTAGAAATAGACGTGGTTGTAGGCAAGGGGATTGCATATACGCTGCTGTATGACCTCTTCGATGGCGTGTATAGATTCGCGATATCGAAAGCCGTCGGCCATGTCATCCAATTTTACTCCCAAGGCGGTTTCTGTAAAAGGGAATATCGGATTAGAAAGCTAGCTACTAAAAAACTAAGTAAAAACCCTTTTACCAAGAGCTTTAAATTTTTTTTAATTTGAAGATTTTTTTTTCTAGTAAACTTATGTGAATGTTTAAATTTGAACCTATTAATTGTTTTATATCAACAAGTCATGCTGATTTCTTTTATTTTATATTGATACTTTCAAATTTGAACCTTTGAATGGTTTCATATCAACAATAATCCTGGCAATAATCCTGGGTTAATATTATGTGAGATAAGAACACAAAATTGTGTATAAACAAAAACTCTGGCAAGTCATGCTGATTCCGTTGTTTTAATATGAACTTCAAAGCTTGCAATTATATATAATTTATGTCATTTTGTCTGTTAATTTATTGACCACTCACCGCAAACATTATTTAGCGTAAACTGTGGAATAACTTGATTTAGCTCCAATTCTTTATCCACACTCTGATTTAGGACTTTTACAAGCTTGTGACACTCCTCTCTGTAATTAATAACTATTAATAAATATAAATAAAACCCTCTAAATAATCAAACGCACTTGAATATGGCCAGGAAAGACTGCAAGACATTGAAATGGAAGGCAGGAGTTAGAGTCTTGCGCCTGGTGTGCCATTTTTTATCTAAATTTTCAATAAAAATATTTTAATATAAAGAACAGCGACTCCCAAACAATTCCCACCTCTACTGGTTAGTAATCCGTCTCCCAAAAACGGCCTGAGCAGTTTATAGATCACATTCTTGCTGATTAGCTTGGGACTCTGAAATATCTCCTCTGCTTCCTCTGCACGGACGACATTATACATGGGTGCATTGACGAAATACCACAGATAATTCCGCCCCTCAGCCTGAGCCACTGCATTCCGCACAAAGTTGAACACACTGGCTAAGAAAATTTCTTTATATTAATTAAAATAAAATATATTTCCATATACTCACCAGGCGTAAAGCTCAACAGGTCAAAGTTGTTGCCAAATCGGGTTTTTGTGGGCGTTACGTGAATTTTGCTCTCCAGTGGACTCCCATCTACTGTCTGGATTCTCTTACACAGACTCAAGATAAAGTATTGCCTGTCCACAATTTTCCATAATTTACAAAGGAAAACCACTAAGGAAATACACAGTAAAATCTCCAAAATCATTTTGATTTGCAACTCGAGTTCAGAGCCCGAATTCCTCGCACTTTAAGCTCTGATCTAGTAATGGACGTTGCCGATTAGAACCTCTGTTGGTAGAAGCTCAGCTATATTTTTATATACAATTTAACTTAGTTAAATCAGTCACAGACACGTTTATTACGTTTCTTTTACTTCTTGAATCTTCTCGTTGCGAGACTAACAGGAGGTGTATCAAATCTTATATTTTAACTTAACTAACAGTCGTATTGACTGATACAGAGTTAGACGGCCCTAAAAATGTATTGCTGGGTTGGGAGGTCGTTTCGTCCCCGGCAGGATCTGCTAGAAGTCCGAATCAATTCCCGATGTGGCCTGCAAGAAGTTTGTTGCAAACCTTTTGTGAAAATTATGTTTAATGCGTTCTCTAATTAGGACTCCAGTTCCGCCGTGGGCTTTCCCATCTGAATGATCTGTGCGGTAGATTGTATAGCCTCTTATTTCAAAGTTGTATTTGCTTGTAATATTGTAAATTTTATTTATGAATTTTGGTTTAAAACTTTATTAATCAATCCCTTTCCCTCCGCAACAACTTCACCTTGACATTCTGATGCGTACGCAAGACTATTCCACTCTCAAAGGTCAGGTCCTCCAGGCGAGTGACAGGTAGAATCCTAAAGCTCCTAATGACAGCTGCCAGTAGCACTTTCATCTCCAGAATGGCAAACTTCTGTCCAATGCAATTCCTTTGACCAGCACTGAAGGGCACAAAGGCAAAGGGATGGCGATTCACTGTGTTTTCCGGCAGAAACCTTTCCGGTTGGAAGTCATTTGGTTTAGGGAAGTGCCGAGAATCTCTCATGATGTCGTAGATGTGCAAGTTAATCTGGGTATCCTTGGGCATGATTAAACCATTGACCACACACTCCTCCATGCACTTGCGGCCTATTAGAGGTACCGAGGGGTACATCCTCAGGGATTCCTTGATCACACACTCCAAAAAGACGAGTTCATTGAACTGAAACACTGAAATCTCATTGCTATCCTGGGGAAGATGCTCCAGTTCCTCATAGCAGCGCTGTTGGACATCTTCCTGCAGGGCCAACTGGAGTAAAGTAAAGATGAGACAAGTGGACGTGGTGTCGTATCCCTCGAACATGAAAGTGTTGACCTCATCGCAGATGCCCTGATGATCGATTTGACCCTCTGCCTCTGCGGCCAGCAAGGTGTCCAGCATGGCATATCGCTGCTTCTTGCCCAGGACATCTGCATCCCCTTGACCGATCTGCTTGCTCTTGAAAAGTCCTCTCCTTTTCTCTATTATTCGACTGCAGAAGTCGTGGGCTATCTTCAGGTTATCCACTTGCTTCCTGTAGTCCCCAAAAATGTAGAAATAGACGAGGTTGTAGAGAAGGGGATTGCATATACGCTGCTGCATGACCTCTTCGATGGCGTGTATAGATTCGCGATATCGAAAGCCATCGGCCATGTCATCCAATTTTACTCCCAAGGCGGTTTCTGTAAAAGGGAATATCTTAGTATAAAATATATGTAAAATACTAAAAACCTTTACTAAATGATAATAATAGTATTTAAAGAGATCATTTGTTTTGCAAGTTCAAATTTAAACCTATGAATGATTTTATATCAACAAGTCATGCTGATTTCTTTTATTTTATATTGAACTTATTTAAACGTTCAAATTTGAACCTTTGAATGGTTTTTTATCAACAATAATCCTGGCAAGTCATGCTGATTCCGTAGGATTAATATGGGTTAATATTATGTGAGATAAGAACACAAAATTGTGTATAAACAAAAACTCTGGCAAGTCATGCTGATTCCGTTGGTTTAATATGAACTTCAAAACTTGCAATTATATATAATTTATGTCATTTTGTCTGTTAATTTATTGACGACTCACCGCAAACATTATTTAGCGTAAACTGTGGAATAACTTGATTTAGCTCCAATTCTTTATCTACACTCTGGTTCAGGACTTTTACAAGCTTGTGGCACTCCTCTCTGTAATAAATAAATGATAATAAGTATAAATAATACTTTTTAAATAATATAACCCACTTGAATATAGCCAGGAAAGACTGCAAGACATTGAAATGGAAGGCAGGAGTTAGTGTCTTGCGCCTGGTGTGCCATTTTTTATCTAAATTTTCAATAAAAATATTTAAATATAAAGAACGGCAAATCCCAAACAATTCCCACCTGTACTGGTTAGTAATCCTTCACCCAAAAACGGCCTGAGGAGGTCATAGATCACATTCTTGGTGATTAGCTTGGGACTCTGAAATATCTCTTCGGCTTCCTCTGCACGGACAACATTGTACATGGGTGCATTGAAGAAATACCACAGATAATTCCGCCCCTCAGCTTGGGCCACTGCATTCCGCATAAAGTTGAACACACTGGCTAAGAGAGATATATTTTGATAATAATTAAAATAAAATATATTTCCATATACTCACCAGGCGTAAAGCTCAACAGGTCAAAGTTGTTGCCAAATCGGGTTTTTGTAGGCGTTACGTAAATCTTGCTCTCCAGCGGACTGCCATCTACTGTCTGGATTCTCTTACACAGACTCAAGATAAAGTATTGCCTGTCCACAATTTTCCATAATTTGCAAAAGAGGAAAACCACTAAGGGAATACACAGTAAAATCTCCAAAATCATTTTTGTTCGCAGTGCGAGTTCAGAGTCTGAATTCCTCGCACTTTAAGCTCTGATCTAGTAATGGACGTTGCCGATTAGAACCTCTGTTGGTAGAAGCTCAGCTATATTTTATATACAATTTAACATAGTATAAAACATGTTCACAAACACAGCACGAGATTTAATATGAATGAGAGTATTTTTGTAGTACCTATAATAATTTAAATACTTGTTGGGGATATTTATTAGGTAATTGGGTTTGCTAGAAATGCTGTTTATTGAGCTTCTTATTTAAAATGTATAGTTTTTCAATTGCAATTAAGGTTTTTTTTATATTCTGCTAATAAGTAAAATGTTAGCCCAGTTACAAAATATGCAATTCTGTTTCAGTCAGCAATTAACTTTATTTATTTTTATAAAGTGAAAAAGTAGTATCTAAACATTAAAGCTTTATCCGTGCTATAACATTATAAAATTAGATTTCATTGGTTTATACATTTCTTGTCTTTGGCAAATATTTCTTATAAATCTATAGTAGGGTGTCACTCCTTAATCCTCTTTACCAATTTTACCTTAATATTTTCCTGGGTTCTTAGTACAATGCCATTCTCAAATGTCAAATCTTCGATTTGTGTTGATGGCAGCAACTTGAAATTCTTAATAACAGCTGCCAGTAGCACCTTCATCTCCAGAATGGCAAACTTTTGTCCAATGCAATTCCTTTGACCCGCACTGAAGGGCACAAAGGCAAAGGGATGGCGATTTACTGTGTTCTCAGGCAGAAAACGTTCCGGCTTGAATTCATTCGGTTTTGGAAAGTGACGAGGATCCCTCATGACATCATAGATGTGAATGCTGATCTGGGTATCCTTGGGCATCACCATGCCATTCACAACACACTCCTCCACGCACTGGCGTCCAATAAAGGGTACCGAGGGATACATCCTCAGGGATTCCTTGATCACACACTCCAAATAGACGAGTTCGTTGAACTGGAACACTGAGATGTCATCGCTGTCCTCGGGAAGATTCTCTAGCTCCTCGTAGCAGCGTTGTTGAACATCTTCGTGTAGGGCCAGAAGCAGGAGAGTAAAAATGAGGCAAGTAGATGTGGTATCGTATCCTTCGAACATGAAAGTGTTGACCTCATCGCAGATACCCTGATGATCGATTTGACCCTCTGCCTCAGCAGCCAATAAGGTGTCCAGCATGGCGTACCGCTGCTTCTTGCCAAACTCATCCACTTCGCCGCGTTGCTTCTGCTTGAACTGCTCTCGTTTCTTTTGGATAATCTTGCTAGAGAAGTCGTGCACTATCCGTAGCATTTGCGCCTGTTTCCTATAATCGCCATAGAGGTAGAAGTACCAGGTATAATACATAAGAGGATTGCACACTCGCTGTATTAGAACCTCTTCAAGGGAATGTATGGCTTTTCTGTACTCATTGCCCTCAGACATGTCATCCAGCTTGACGCCAAGAGCGGTTTCTGTAGGGATATTGAAGATATTTATATTAAATAAATCAGAAAATGAGAAATGTTCCCTTACCGCATATATTGTTCAAGGTAAATTGAGGAATAACTTGACTAAGATCCAGCTCGCCATCCACTGTTTTGTCTAGCACTTTGATTAACTTGTTGCACTCTTCCCTAAAACAAAATTTAAGCTTTAATCACACAAAAGTATTAAATATTTAAGCAAAACTCACTTGAAGATAGCCAAGAAGGATTGTAAAACATTAAAATGAAATGCTGGGGTCAAAGCCTTTCGCCTGGAGTGCCACTTTTGGTCTAAAAATAAACAAAACAAAAGTAAATATAGTAAAAACACTTACTCTAATGTATATTAAGTTGACTCACCAGTGCTAATCAATAAACCGTCACCCAAAAACGGTCTTATCAGTTCGTAAACCACATTCTTTGTTATCAGCTTTGTGCTCTGGAATATCTCCTCAGCCTCCTCGGCGCGAACCACATTGTACATGGGTGCAAAAAGGAAGTACCACAGATAGTTCTCACCCTTGGCCTTGGCCGTGGATTCGCGCACAAAGTTAAAGACACTGGCTGTAGTTATTAAATAATTAATTAATAAATAAATAGAGAGAGAGAGAGTATAAAATTATTTACCCGGCGTAAAGTTGAGAATATCCAAATTATTGCCAAATCTAGTTTTTCCTGGCATTACCACCACTTTGCTCTCCAAAGGACTGCCATCCTCCGTCCTTACTCGATGGGTTAATGAAAGGATAAAGTACTTTTCATTAATTTTCTTTAGCAGGAGCCAAATGGCCAGCAAAAGAAAGGGAGTCCCCAGCAAGGCGATCCACATTTTTGTTTGGTTTTATAATTTTTGTATAATTTTTATTCCTCTTCCGGGCGAACCGTTCTAGAGCGGATTTCACAGCCCACTGAACTGAGTTGGGAGAAGCTAGCGGATCATGTCGCCAAACCGATAATCACAATCAGCATTTGTATATAGTATTACTTACGGTTCCAAACAAATGTCATATTTGGAGAGCAGCAGCCGCAGCTTTTCGTTATCAGCAAGCTTTACGGCTGACATAATTCTAATTGCTATACAATATGTACAATAATGATGTTTTGAATGTTTGTTATGAGCTAAATACTGTTTAGTCATTCTATTTAAGGTGCTTTAGCCTGATGGAAAATCTAGCAAGGGGTATAAAATAGTCGAAATGTTTGATTCTTATCTGAAAGATTTGATTACATACTTTTTACACGCGATTATAAGCGGGTTAAAGGTGAATCAGAGACGATTGTGTATTAAATAAACACTTTTATGTATTAATTTTACAAATTCCATTAACATTTAATTGAAATTTATCAAGGAAATATATAATTATAATCATTTAATAATTATATTTGTTATATTTCTCTTATCAACAAGGTTTTTATTGATTACTATCAAGTTTTTACGCTTTATGAGGATTAAATAAACCAATTATGCCTCAAGTCACCTTGCAGTTAATCTAAATCTTTCCTAGAATGTGATCTAATGACTAATAATCCCATAAGAATCAATGGTTAAACTATTAGTCAGCTGCCTCGGTCGTATCAAAGGATATAATAATAATAATAATTGATTGGAGCACTTAACAAATATCGAAATCCCAAGAGAGGCATTTGAAATACTCGAACCAGCTAGCCAGCCTTATTTACTATCATTTAATTTCCCCATATGACCATTCCAGATTAATAATAACAATTTCTTACCATCATGGCCGTACACAGATTTCCTCCCAGGCCAACGGTCCGACATATTTTCCCATCGTTCCAACTATGGAACTGGCTACGGGGAAATACAGCAAATACAAAAAAAAAAAGGAAACTTGCAATGTCGCATCAAAATGCCGCATTGATTAAAGTTTGATTAGCTGTGCAGCTTGGCCAAGATCGCATTTGGGCTTGAAGAATTAATTTGAGCCAAGTTTGCAATGCGCGAGCAGAAATGGCAATGCCAGCAGCAGCAGCAGCAGCAGTTGCAGTTGCAATAGAAGTAAATGTGAAAAGAAAAAAAAATTAAATCGGCGTAATTACATTTTCTGTGGAAAGGACCAGAGGAGCTGGAGAGAGAACGCGCAGACATGTTGCCCGACCAGTGCGTGGACGTGGATGTCGCCGGCAATGACAAAAATAGTCAATGCAGCAGTAGCAGCAGCAGCAGCAGCAGCAACAGTTGCAGCAGCAGCAGCAGCAGCAGCAGCAGCAAGAGCAGCAATCACAAACTGCATTTGGGCATGAAAAGTGCTGTGCCGGCAATTGGAAAAACTTGCCCTGGAAAGCATGGCCTGGCATGGCTCCTGTCCCTCTCTCTCTCTCTCTGTCTCTCTGTTTCTTGTTGTTATGAACAAATGTTATTGCAGCGGCAACATGCTGCATGTGGCAGGCCACAGCACAACACTCATTAAGATGCAAAAGACGTCGCTTGCCGCTTTTTAGAATTACTAATTGAATCGACGCGATCAGTGGCAATTGCAGCGGCATTGGCCGCAGGCATCAACGGCTTTAAGCCAACAACAATTGCTATTTGCTGCGGTGGCGGCGGCTCGAATGTTTGTTGTTTCAACCGCCGCTGAATGCTGCATGTTTGCTGTTGTGGATCTTGTTGTGGCTGATTCTGCTGCTGCTGCTGCTGCTGCTGCTGCTACTGTTGCAGCTTCCGCTGCGGTGTGAATATACAAACATACAGCCTCGTATTTATTTATTTATGTACGTGCTTCTCCAGGCAGTTTTTGCGATTCTTTTAGGGCTCCTCCCGGTTCCCTGCTAAAAAAAAGCAAAAACTGAATCTGAATCTGAATCCAAGGCTGGGCAGAACTCCATCCGCAATCCTCAGCGGGGGAATTGCTAAAATAACACAGATGATTTACTTGGGAACGCAGGTCCCCAGGGCATCGTCACTAGAGTTACCTATAAGGCTTGGGTTATTCCATTAAATTTAAGGAGGGAATAGGCAGAAGACTATACGACTTGAGCTTTTAGATTTAATATCTTCAATATTTAAGTGTATTTCAATATATTCCTTAAGTTCATCAGACTCTACCTTTGAAAAATTAAAATCCTTTCCTTCCTGCTGCATTCCTCGCAATGTTAAACACAAATTTTCCATCATTTTCCTGAATTTTTGTGCAGAAATATTTATGTTTTTAGTGGCCTGACCTTACCTGTTGAATTTCTGGCTAAGCACAAAGTCATGTAGCAACATGTTGCTCGGCCGCAGCAACATTATGTGTGTGTGTGGCAACATGATTTTTCAATTATTGCATCGCCATGTAAAATTTGCTGTAAGAGCTTGCATATTTGCCTTAACACCTCGTCCTCTCCGTCTTGTTTGGGGTCGGTTTTTCTCTTTTTTTCTTTTAATTTTTTTGCTAAAACATTGCTGTGGTTTTTGCCGTGTGTCGCTGACAGGCAATGGTGGCGGCAACAAGAACCGGCGACGCTTGTTAGCCATGTTGCCCGGCCTGGCTGACACTTGTTGCACGGCATTCTGCCTCAGCAACCTTTTGCGGTCGCAATGCCCCAAAGATCTTGGTTTTTTGTTGTCCATGTTGTTGGTGTTGCATGTTGGTTGGTGTTGTTGCCGCTGCTGCTGTGCTTCTTTTGGTGTCGCTTCTGTGTCGTTGGCGTGTGTCTCTCGCTCCACTAAACTTTTAATTAAAATTTCGTCGTATCACAGTCGCTGCTGCTGCTTCCTTTTGTGGCTTGTTAATGTCATCACCCCAAAGGAGCAGCTTGCAGGGTTTACTTACCACTGATTTTTATGCAAATTTGCCAAGTCTCGTCTCGCCAGTCTCGTTTTTCGGTCAGCCACCAACTTGAGTGGCTTCCAGGGAGTGCGGAGGTCTCGCTCTGGGATCGTGCTTTTTTTTGGTTCGATTCGGATCGGGTTCCCATGCCGAGAGCTGCGTTTGTCATTAAGTTGTCATGACCATAATAATAATCTTTCCAGATTGCCATAGACCAACTTTGGCATCTTCGCTTAATATAGTATTGGCCTGTAAAAAGCTATTCGTCAATATGGCAATTGGCATTTTCCATTCGCAGACAGATTGTTTTGATATCTACAAGTAAATTGATTATAAAATGTTTAATTAATTGTATAAATATTTCTTCATCGCATGGAAACGAAATATTCCCCACAAGGTTATAAGTTTTGTTTTTTTTTAAGTGTCATGAAGGAAGCTGTTTATTGTTTAACCTAATGTTCCCATATGTATGCAGTTTTTAATTAATTTTCTAAATAGTTTTGTTTATTCATTTAAGCTGACTTCCGGCACCTGGTTATGATTTGCTTAAAAATACAATATTTTTTGGTATTAATTATTTTTGTGAGTTAACAAGAGCGCGAATATCGAAGGCACAATGAACCAGATTTATAATTCGTTTTTTTAGCTAAAAATATCCTTTAAAACCTCACCAATCTACCACTATTTTCCCTCCAACAAACCAAACATTTATTAATAAGAAAATTAGACTAGACCCGACTCTGGTTTATATTTATTATAGCGTGGGACAGGTACATGGAAATATATAGACTCCCGTTTTGGATGTTGCATGGATCCGGTGTGGCAATTGGCCAAGATTTATTGACATAATGAAGACTAATTCGCGCGTCTGTGGCCGAGCATTTTGACAATTATTTATGTTGTATTAAGTTGTTTGGCGGCAGCGCGTGTAACGATGTAATTAATTGCCATGGATTAGACACTGCCAATGGCTGTTGTATAGAGGAGACCTGGTCACGCAGATGCGGAGGCACAAAACCGGGGCACCTCAGGCTAAGATTCAGTTTCAGTTTAAGTCGAGTTACCAGGAAAGCCGCTTAGGCCCATAAACAACCAGGTTTATGCGCAGCCAACTGTGACGATCCGAATTGGAATTGGAAGAGGCACTTCAATTGGTCATTCGGTTTTTTGATGCGATTTTAAAGCGATTTAAATATGAATATGATAAAAATTTGACTGTGATCAATTTATACTCTTCAATATTGTGCGATATGAAAAGCTATATGCCTTGTTTTTGGTCTGGGGACATATATTTGAGGAATATAAATATTTTCACACAGCAACATTAACTTCGATGGCGCCTAAACCTTAACTTATCAGGCAAAAGCTATAATTAATTTACAGCTTATTGTAAAACTACTGATAAGTTCGGGGTTTCATCGAAAATGCTATCAGCTACCTTTAAATTCCCTCATTTATTCATATCCAAAAATAGTTTCAATTGATAGATAATTTAAGCTCAAAGAAATATGTATTTTACATTAAACTTTCCTAAAAAAAAAAACCTCTCCAAAATCCAAATAAATCTTTCTCCGCCGCGTTGAATTCAGGCTCCATTTATTTTATGTGCCACCGCCTCACCACTTTGCGTATTACTTCCAATTTCAACTTAATTAAATTTTTAGCTGCCTGAACTAATTAAAAAACAAATTTCAGTTTTTACAACCGCTTCGAATGGCTCTCGACTCTCTTGGCCATAAAGTGTACACAGACTTCGGTTGAGATTCATTCGGCAAATTGAATTTGCTTTCACGGGGGGACGTAGGTTTAATATTTATTTTTTTTTTTTTTTGGCTATATATTCCATTTGGCTTTGGACGTTTGGATTTTTTTTTTTTTATAGAGCAGCTACCATTATGATGTTTATGGGTCTAAGCTCATCAAAGTTTAAGCAGGCACTTTATAGGCAACTTGTATATTATTTTCCACCTATTGTTTGTCCGGATTTTAGATGCATAGACAATGCCGAGTGTTGACAGCCAGCGAGAGTGTATCTTAACCCATTATTTGGAAATGTGAAAACAATATTTTTATTTCAAAATTGTATTAAAAAAAGATAGAGTACAAATAAGGTACTTCAAAAATAGGTTAACTTTTTTTTTAATTTGAAGTTCTTGGAAAATTATTTGTATAAAATGTATAATTATTTTATATCGATATATTTTTGATGTAAATATACATTAATCGAAAATTAAATACACTGTTTTGTATTTTTTCGAAGTTAAACGTTTAATTAAATATTTTTTGATATTTTGTTGGTACGATATTAAGTGGGATATATTTATCGATATATAATATCGAACTTTTTCTTTTAATGTACTTGCAAACCTAATCAGCGGACCACAAAATGGAAAGAAAATGCTGTTACGTGATTAATGGCCAGTTAAGTTTTAGTCTAGGCCACTAATGGGTTAAAGTGGGCGGCGGGAAGGTGCTTAGAGTCTAGTTAATTTGCTTTAACAAGGAAACCGCACGCAGATCGTAAAGCCAAAGAGCGGCAAAGCGGCTTCAAAAACATTTTGCCGCGCCAAAAACGCGCGCGACTCGCGTTCGCTAATTGAGTGCGACAGAGGCGGGGACGACAGTGGTGTTGCGTCGGCCCTTTTCTGCCCGATCCTTGGGACTGCACAAAAAAAAAAAAAATAAAATTTATTACGCCACCAAAACACATGAAGGACAATGATGCCGCTGCTCCACCGCCTCCTTATTTATTGCTTCCACGAATCGCGCGCGTTCTTTCCGAGAAATGTCTGCGGCTCAGGCGATCCCCAGCTCGAAGGTGGTGTTGCCTTGGTGTGGTGGCTATCTGTCTGGGCCCGCTGTGGTCGCCCGGCTTAACAAGTCGACACTTTTCTTCACACCTTTGGGATAGTTGGCCAAGAATTTACTTGGCCATATTAAGCTTAATGGCCGCCCGTTGCGATCGGGCCCAACTTCTCAAAGACTGACCGGTGGCAGTTTCGCTGCCTCGTTTCAGCCTCAATGCGGTTATTAAATGCAAAAATTAAGATAAGCCCTTGAAAGCAGGTTTGAAAAGGGCTCTTAATCGGGTTTTACAGAGAGGAAAAAATAAAGGGAAACAAGACAAAAGAATTGGGAACATTTTTTATCCATTTTTAAGATGGAAATGGGTATAAAAATGATTGAGAAAAAATATTTAATATATTTCTACTTGATTACAATTTTTAATTAAATTTCTTATTATTCTAGCTTAAATTTCTTCTCTCTGTATAGTCTTGGCCATGTTTTTCAAGCTGTTCATGAGCTCTAGAGCTATGCAATGTCACGGCTAATTAGCAATAGAAAAACAGCGGGGTTACCACCTCTTAGCTTAGCTCTGGTAACTGAATTTGGTTCATATATTTTCCGCCACTTCGAACACGTGTACATAAATCGCCACTTTTTATGCCATCGAATTGATGCTCCTCCCTTGGGCAGCTGTGACTGTAACTGTGGCCCATAGAGTGAGCTTTTTTATAAGAGCCACGATCGTAAAAATACAAAATTTATATGCACTTAATTGCGGTCTCCTTTGGGTTCGGTGACCAAGGAAAGGCCAGACCAGACCAACAAACAAACTCAATAACATTGTCCCTGCCTTATGATGCACTGAATCAACTTGGAATTGCCACAAGGAGGCAACCACAGGGTTACAATGGGACAAAGTATTATTTATTTAAGTTAAGCCAATCCAGAGAAACTTCAATGGTAGTTTTTTTTTCGTAGTGAATCAAATAAATAAAGATGAAAATGATAGGTTGCCATTTTATTTCTTTTCTGAGACTTGAATGTATTTTTAGAGATTTTTCTCGTCACCATATCAGCTATCACATTTATATATAATTAACTAGGTTTCCTATAGCTTGATTTTAGCATTCGTCAGGCTCTATTTTAGCGACTCTGTTGCAGTTCTATGAATGCTGTTGGACGCCTGCCAGAGTGCGTTATGCATCGGCCTAATTAAAAAGTAGCGACCACAATTTAATTAGAAGAGTCTGCTCCGGCTTTGGACTCTTTGGACTCTGGCTGGGGGTATGGGGTTAATTACGCGTCCCGCTGGCGACACCTCATCAGTACGAACTGGAAACTCTTCGACTCTTCGCTCGTCTGCCAGATATGACTTTAATTTCATTTAATTGGCAAATAGGCTGCCGCAATGCCATGCAGCTGGGAACGCTCATTATGGCCTTTAATAAGCTGCAGGGCAGCCGTTGGAATGTTGATCCCAGCCATTCGGATTCCATTAGTTAAAGCTAAAGCTTATTTCCTGTTGTTGCACAGAATTGGCCATGACTAAGTCTCTTATTACTTTTTTTTTGTTTTGTTAAAGGTTCATCCTGAAACTAATCAAGCGATTTGTTGCGCATGCGCGTAAAGCGCGTAAAATGCGGCGCTCTTTGGGTCTTTTTTCTTTGTTTTTGTTTTTGCAAAAGTTTCCTTCGGGCTGAAGAGCGGCTTAAAGTCCAGCGAGATTTATGCCACCAAAGGGCGCAATATATCCCGATATGATTAATTGTGCGTCGCATTCCGCTGTAGACTGGAGACTGGAGGCTTTGGCGATGCTAAGGCGGCGATAACAACAACGCCGCAGCATATTCTTCCTGACCGATTCTCCACAGAGTTCTCTGGCAGAGACCGGACCATCGCACACGTACGAGAAATTTCGCGCTTTGCTGGAAATCTTTACTTTACTGGCTGTGGCCATCCTGTTGCTGCTGCTGCGGCTCCTCCGAAGAAAGGAGCCCGGCTTTTGCATAAGCCCAAAAAGCCATTTATTTCCCCGCTTGTTGCCAATCTATGCGCAGAAATCTCACTCGCTTTGGCCCACGGCCGAGGCTGTGCCATGTTCTGAGTGTGTGGAGTGTCTGTTGGGGAAAATGGCCAGATGACTGACAATGTTCATATATGTACATGGTACATCTGCATATGCATTGACAGGGTTTGCTTTTCCAAAAAAAAAAAGAAAAAGGAAAAGAAATAATATTAAAAAGAGTGATGGTCTTGAGAAATACTTAGAAGAACTCAGGGTTCTTCTGGTTCTTAGATTCTTCTGGGAAAGCTTAACCAAAAAAGTATTTACAATGATCTGGTAATGCTTTTAATATTCTCAGAGATCCTACAGAAAAATTAAGCTCTAGTGATGTTTTCTATTAATTTCAGAAAGTGAAATAAATTTAAATATTTTTATGAGAAGTCAAGCACCAAAAATAGCCTGATTTAGCCAAAACAAAAGCACAGGCAGGACACAGAAATATGCTAACTTGCGACTCAGATCTGTGGCTACTTTTGTTCTCTTTTATTTTATTTAATTCCCAGCCTTAGGGCTTTTTTGGATCAGTAATGTTCTCAACGAGACGTGATCACTTTGACCACCCCTCGACAGGATCCTCTCTCATCGGAAATCGTTTCTCTTTTTAGTGCAAAGTCGTGTCCGATTTTGCATAAAATGTTCACCGACTGAAATGGGAATTGGAAGTGCAAATTGAAATTTCTGTATGGCTGTCTTCTGTCTGCAATTTCCGCGGCTTCTCTTCGGACTTCGTTGTGCAAGCTTCCTGCCTGACGAAGAATGTTTCCGTCGAAGCCTAATCAGTGTGTCAATATATACTCAGTGAGGCATCCACACAGACATATTCCCGATCAAACATTTGCCAGCGCTGTAAAGTGCAAACAGTTTTGAAGTTGAATTGCCGCCCTCTGTCTCTGTCTCTGTCCCTGTCCCAAAAACAACCTGCAACGTAATGCTCCGGGATGGTAAGGAGGAGGTACGACAATTCCCCCTTCGAAGCTAAATTGAGTTGATTTTTATCGCTGTCACATTTATGACATTATCGGAATCGGTCAATATTAAAACGAAGCAACAACAACAACAACACAAACTAAGAGAGAGAGAGATAGAGAGCACAGGCGGGCACCCTCGCCGCATGGGTGCAACACCTTCTATACTTTGCCATCCATAAGGGACCGGCGATTGTGTTTATTATGACTATTATTATTGACAGCTATCGTAAATAACGTTGCTCTGCGATCTCTGGACTGGCTCGATGGCTGTTTAAATTGAGCCTAACCACTCGAGTGCATTCATAGCCCATAAAGATTAAAGTCTCAA
Organism: Drosophila truncata; assembly: GCA_008042515.1. NCBI lineage: Eukaryota > Metazoa > Arthropoda > Insecta > Diptera > Drosophilidae > Drosophila > Drosophila truncata. The sequence continues at coordinate 258,060 of VNJQ01004849.1, forward strand.
CGATAACCAGGCACACTGATGAAAAAGACTTCTAAAATTGAGTTCTTAAAGCCAAAATGACTAAATTTGCTGAATTTAATATTCTAAGGGTCTGAGTCTTTCGAGTTTTTGATTAAAACGATGCTGTAATCGATATTTTATGACAAAATCGTTATTTTAACGAAACGAAATTCGGAAAAATACAGAAGGAAATTCACTGTTTTTGAATTATAATAATATTTTAAAGTTAAACTGAATTTTATTAATTTTTTGATGATATAACCGATATGATATTAAGCTCGACTTTATTATCGATATATGCTATCGAACTTTTCTCGATAAACATTTTTGAAATAGGCATAGCTGCAACTTCCCTTCGAGTTTATAAAAACCTTCACCAAATTAATTTTATTTCCTTAAATTCAAAGGTTTATAACCAAATATTTTCCCCGGTGCAGCACACTTATTGTTCCTTCAATCGCGTTGCATGCCGCATAATTAAATTTCTGTTTTCCCCAAGGGGAGAGCAACCACCAAAAAAACTTTTGCTTATCACCATTTAATTTGTAAATGTCGCTGGGCAAAAGGCGAAAAAATAAACCAAAAAACCGAAAAATAAAGCCTAAAAATAAACTGGTTCTTAATTAAAACGACATTGTCGAGTTCTCTGTAAATAATCGTAACGAATCAAACGACAACATAAAACCAAAAAAGTAAGAAAAAAAAAACAGAAAAAAGGCATAACAGATCGGAACAGGGAAAAAAGCCATCGAAAGGGAACAGAACAGAAAATCGACCCAGAAGAGAACCAGAATGGACCCAGAATGGACCTCGCAAGAGCCCTCTGCACCGCTCAAAGGTTTCTTATAATTTGAAAACATTTTTCTGGCATTCAAACGAGTTGAGTTGGTGGCGAAGGTGATGTGGAGGTGTAGATGGAATTGGGATTGGGAATGGGAATGGGGATCCAACCTGAACCTGCCTGGCTCTGGGCCAACATTTCTTCTTGCCCTGTTTTGGTTTCACGTTATTCGTTCTTAGTTCTTATGTTTTTTGATCCCATGCCTTTTGCCGATTCTGGTGTTGTCGCCTCGAACTGATTTATCGGGATCTCTGGCACTTGAGACGGTTTTTAATTATATTTTTGGTCGCTTCAAATGACAAGAACTATTAATTTTTTTCCCCCTTCATTCGCTGTGTTTGGTCGTAAAAAAGGCGTTAAAAGGCAGTGCAGGAGGTAAGATGGATCGGTAGCCGTTAAAAGGGAAGAACGAAGGATTTAATGTGAATCAATTTTGACGCTGATGGCTGGAAATTAAAGGAAATGCAACTATTGCGGTGAGACTTCAAATAGATGGTTAACGATTTGGAAGTTGTGGGATAAGGATGAGATTGGAGGTTGGGTATGGGAAAAAAGAGATAAGGAAGATTGTTAAATTTCGTTGAAAGCTATTTTTCTTTACTTTTGTGTAGTTTGGTATTAAAGAAGTTAAGGAATTTAATTATTTTTTACTTTTAAGGTATTGTAATTTCATTGTGAAGAGATAATTGTTATGTTTTCTTAATAAAATAAGTGAAATCAATCTTAGACTTCTGTAAAGTTTTTTGATTTCAATTTTAATGTAGTTTTCATTTCGTGAAATATTTTTAAAAGCGTTTTTTTTAAATTTGGTCTTCAATTTGTTATTAAAAATCTTTCTGGCATAATTCTTTATATTTAAAATCCTAAAACAATTGGAATCAATTTATTGCTTTCCTTGACTTAAAATTACACTAGTTTCCTTATTGAAAGTTACCTCAAAATCTTTTCCCATTTACCCAAAATCCCTCTTCTTCCCTGCTAACGACTTATGGTAATTGAATGACCTTAATTCACGACTGTTTCATGTAATTTGCGATAATTGTGGACCCTTACTGTTATATGGCAGGCTAATTGATTTGCCAGCACTCGCAGCTGCTCCTTGGTTGCAGATTTCTCAACCGTTCCAGTTCCAGTTCCACAGTCTGGCTGTGCAGATCCATTAAGCCCCAAAAGACCTGATCGCAGGCCCCGAAACGATCCCAAAGTTCTCGGTGTGTGCGTGCCTGAGCCAAGGCAAAACAGTAGCCAACTGGCATGGAGTCAAGCCGCCACATAATCTGTCAAAAGAAAAAGTTCATAATAAATCAAATGTCACGTAAACAATATTATTAAAATGATGCAGTCACCGACACGGCAGAGTGGACCTGGATCGGACCCAAGCCCGAATGCGAATCCGAATCCCAACCCAGACGGCGCTGCACTCATTAAATGAGAGCCTTAGGCGGGTAGAAGGGATGGCTGAGCGGGAGCAGTGCCGTCGCCTGGCATGCAAAGTGAACTGCAAGGCTGAAGAGGATTCTTTACACTAAGAAAATCGGGGGATCAAGACCTGTAGATGATCTTTGCAAAGGTTTTCTATTAAATGCTACAAGCTTTTCTTTTAAATAGTCACTATTTTAAGGGAATGTTTTATAACTTCTTTATTTTTTGAGGCATCGAAATCCAGATACTCCTTTTAGACTCTAGTTTTTCAGAGTGCTTCCAGAACTTCATCTCCTCGTTGCTTATCTTGGACTATAGCTGCTCCTGCTGCTGCTGCTGCTGCTGCGGTGAGCATAACGAGTTGGGGCATTTAGGCCCGCGAGCCCCACAAAAGTTACAAACTGCCATTCAGGTAGACGACGTCTCTGGGATGAGAGCCAAGGGTTGTAGAGGTGTACCGGGGGATATCATCGGGTTTTTGTGCAGCTTCTGCGCGCATTTATAAGGATCCACGGGTCCCGCGGGGTTTTTTGTCAACGTCGCGTCGCAGGGGCCGTCGAGTGGCCAAAATGCGAAAAAGCAGAGAATGGATACTGGAGAACCAAGATCCGAGGACCCGAAGACCCGAAGACCCAAGCTTTGTGTCAAAAAGGCTGGGCCCGTCCTCGATTCCCGTCTGAGTTGCAGGTACGCGTTAATCACACTTTGCGCTTGCCGGTTTTCGGATTCTTGTGGCTGGAAAAATACATTTAAAATTCCAGCCACGTCTGGCGGTCAGGCGAATTGCCTTGGCATTAAATTAAAGGCTTTAGGGCTGCTGCTGTTGCTGTGGATGCTCCTCTCCAGAATAAAAAAGAGTAGAAGCAGGAATCGCTTTTTGGGGGCCTTTGGGGAATATGGCAAAGGCTGCAAAATTTCACACCTTGGCTGGCACACCGATCGTACAGTTGCAGTTTGGGCCACAAAAAGTCAGTGTAGGCGTGAACCTTTTAGGAGCTCAAAACAGCAGCCATTAAAGCGTAAGAAATACCCTTCGTTGCTGATGTAATTTGGTAATAAGCCAGGCTTTTGTGGGTCATTGAACCAATGGATGGGGCAAGTTACCCATATAGAGCCGCCGGCAGCCCACTCTAATCGATACTTTATTGCTGGTCGGGAAACAATGTGGTCCAGGCATCGGCAATGGCATCAACGTCGAGCTTGACCAGCGGTTAAGAGAAAGCTATAGCTAGAGCTAGAGCTAGAGCCAGAGAGACTTGGAACCAAGTCTAAGCTAAGCCCAGGGAAAATGCGAACGTTTGCGTTCTGTCCTGGTTCCAAGATCCACATCTGCCACAGAAATAAGACGCAGAGACGCGGAGACAGAAAGAGAAACAGAAACACGAAGCTGCTCTATGGGCTCAGACTAATCTCTTTGAGCACATCGCGATGTGCCAGGACCGGCTTTTGGGCTCCTCTCCTCCAGCTGCTGCTCCCTGCTCCTCCTACAGCTCCTGCTGCTGCTACCCTTCCTCCATTTCCTCGTCGTCGTCTCGTTGAATTTATGTTTAAGCATTTCATGGCATTGCCCGGCCACGTACTGTTTTCGATATGAGATCTTTTTTTTGCCAGGGTTTAAGGATGTGAGCGTGACACGAATATGAAGTATTTTTTTTTAAGAAAATTGTATTTAAACTTTATAAAGAAAGTATAGATGAAAAGTAGATTAAATAAGCTTTAGTTTGATTTCCATAAATCTGATTTATAATTCTTTTTAAGAAAGGTTCCTCAGTTTGTTGAATATTTTTATAGATTGAACAGCTTCTAGTATCGGTTTGAGTTAGCTTTAATCAGGGGTGCCACAGAAATCACTAGGGATTTTGCTTTCCGCGGAAACCATTTCCGCGCGAATATTTCCGCGGTGCCACAGCACTTCGAGTGATTTCATTTTTTTAGCATGTTAGCAAACCTTTTCGAACTTTTCTGCTGAGGGTGGCAGCCCTCTCAAATTCAAATTTTCCTAATGTTCGTTTAACATTATTTTATATTTTATCATTGCAGAGCAACGGGTTTTATTAATTTAAAATTTAATTTAAATATTTAAATTTATTTATGTATAGCTAATTAATTTAAACAGCTAATAAAAACAAAATAAAAATTTCAATTTTTGGCGCGTAAAATTATAAGAGTTGGCATCGCTGACCCTGACTTCGAAAAACAAAATCAAACGAGTTGGCAGCACTACACTTTAGCGGATTTAGCGCTGATTGAGCGCTGATTTATTCAGCGCAAAATACTTCCGCGGATTGGCTGTGGCATCGCGGAATGAAATTGAAGTGAAATTTAGCGGAAGCGATTTCTGTGGCACCCCCGAATATATTTTTTATATAAAACCCTCTTGAATATATATCTTTAAGATATTTCTTTATACATCAAGTCTTTTTGCAATCCCTTGACCATCGCTAGACCCTGTTTACGTTCGGCTCCTGCAGCTCGTTCGCAGCTTGGCCATAATATTTATGCCGTTTTTGTGTGCCCTTTTGCTTGGGCTGCCACAGACGACGTCGTCGTCGTCGTACCGGCGACTTCCCGCCTGGGCCACCAGATCCTGCTGCCCGATCTCCATTTCCATCTGCAGCTCCATGGCTGGGGCTGCCTGGGCCTTCAGCTGGGCTGGTGTGAAATAATGATGCCGTTGCACAGATAAGGTGCCTTCTAAAAGTGGAGTTTCGTGCCTGCCCCATTGTGATTGGGGGATTGTGTGTGCAATCGGGCCTTATAAAGAGGAAGGAAGAGGAAGAGACGGCTGGATGGTTGGATGGATGGATGGATGGAAGGAAGGAAGGAGGTCCAGCATAGCCACAGCAGAAATAACATAAATGGCTCGACGTCGGACGGGAATGGTAAATCTCGAGCTGTGCATCTTGGGGATGCAGCCATACCAAATGGGCTTCGTTTGGGCCCCACTTTGGCTTTAGCTTTTTGCCATGAATTCGTTTCGTTTCCTTCGTTTCGCGCTGGCCACTGTCCGGTGTCCATTGTCCGTTGCAATTGCAAATTTCTTTTAATAAGCCTTTTGACGCCTCGCTGCCAATGCCAATTGTAAATTGCACGGAACCACCTCGGGGGAGGGGGGCCACAGGGAAGAAACGAAACTAAGGAAGCCGCGGCGGAGTGAGAGACTGGGAACGGGACGGCTCAAATTATATATACTTAGTGCTGCGGCGGTCTTTCCGGTCCGATTGAAATAGCAGACCCAATGACGCAAACGGAGACGAACATAATGAGGATAAGGATGCACAAGGCGTGAATGCCAGCCCAACTGTTGGGGGTCACTCCAGGTCCACACAGAATGAGGAGGGTTTTCTTCACATAATGCCTTGTGATAGATCTACCAGTACAGTGCTATTCCGAAGATTAATGCTGAAATTATAGTCATTAAGGGTTTAGGGAAGCTTAAAAGATTGCAATAAAAAATTGTGTAAGTTGTAAGAAGATAAAATTATAAAAATGTATCAAAAAATTACATTTTCTGGACCAAATTGATCTTAAATTGAAACCTATTTAGAATGATAAATATAAATCTGATTTAATGATCATTATGATGATTAAATCTTACTAATGAGTATTTATTTCTAGGATCCAAAAGATCAGAAGACAAAACACACTTCCTTTAATTTTATGTATATAATTTAGTTTTATTAACTCTACCTATCTTTATGTAACGCACTGTCCAATTACCAGGGTACTTCACTCAAGTCAAGACAACTAAACAAAAAAAAAATATATATATATATAAAAGAGGAAGAAGAGGTCGTCGGGAGTATCCATTTCTCATTTCGTTTTTAGCCTCCGATGCCTGATCATTTATCTTGTCAAAGCTAATTTAAAGTTAGCGCTTGCTTCGTTGCCTTCTCTACTTATTCGCTGCCTTATTTCGCACGTGAAGTGTTAAAGAGCAGCAACTGCAACAACACCAACAAATACACCAACAACAACAACAACAACAACAAAGAGCATTGAAGAAAAAACCCCCCACTCGAAGAATAACAATTTATTTCTTCCTGTGGCCGCGCTTAAAAAGCCCAAGCAAAAAAAATAAATGCCACAGCACAAAAAAATATATATATTCGTCAATTTTGGTTGCAACGTCACGTAGGCTTTGTGTTGCCAAAGTTGTTGTCGTTGCGGTTATTACGAGTAAACTCTGGCAATATTCACACCAACGTTCGTAGTGGGCTTAGAGAGTCAAAAGGAAACTACTCTTTGTTGTTATTATATTTATTTTATGATGGGTGTTTTTGTTTGAAAAATTTATTGTATGTAAAAAAAAAAATCCCCACAAAATATACAAATTTAAAGAAAGATTTTAATAAACTTTAGCTAGGTGTTTACCTCAAATTAAAGAAACACGTCTTCTTTATTGCTTTATTTAAATCCCTATTAATGTCTTTTCAATATTTTTGAAGAGCAGGATTTACCCCTGAATTTACTCCAAACAATGGTAGTACAATTAGCTGATTTTTATTTTAAATTTATGGAATGGTTTATGATAATTTGTATCAAATATTAAATGCTGATAGCAGCTCTGACATTTTGATTTTATTTTTAGATTAAGCTAAGCCTGTGGCTACCATTTGAAATCTTTTGTGTTTATTAAAGGTGTTGATTTTGTTATTAAAAGGAAATATAAAATATAGAAGCAATGTCTTGAGTTCCGGATTTTAATTTAAATGGAACTTATTTTCCCTTAGAGCCTGTCACTCCCATTGGAAGTTTTCTCACAAGACTGCAATTTCAAATCTTGGCATTGCCATTGGAAAATGAAAATTGGCCTCGCTTACTTATTCATGCGTCAATGTTGCGTCTCCTGGGGGGAAGGACAACCGAGCCCCCGGCTTGGTTTATGCGTCCATTGTGTGTGTGTGTGTGTGTGTGTGTGTGTGTGTCGCGTCTGGCCAAGATCGGAGAAGACCAGAGGCCAGAGACTATGCCAGACATTGGGGTAATGAGCTGCGGCTGCTGCATGTGTCTAGCCATGAGACATGCCACTCATCAATTAGACTTTTCCTCAAAAATCCACCCGAAAACCGCCCGACTAGTCAGTCAGTCAGTCAGTCTCATCGGCTACCCCTGCTTCTCCGCTTCTTCTGTCCTCTGGGCCATTGTGATTTTTTGTTTTTTTTTTTCGGGGTACCGAGAACACGATGTTCGACACCACAATTTGTGTTGTACTTCGTGTACTCGACATGGCCCCGGCAATGGGTACTGCTGGGTACTGGGTGCTGGGTGTAGTGGGGAGAAGGTGTTCGAGGTGGAGGATCTGGGCGGAGGACGTCGCGTCTTTTGCATTGCAAAGTACAAATGGGGAACGACGCAGACGTCGTTTATGTGGCTGCTGTGCAACGACCCTGAGGAGCCGCCTCCGATTCCAAATGGAGTTGGAATCGGCAGCTATAGGCGCGCATTGTTCAGCAGCTCCTGGCCGGGTTTGGGTTTTTGGTCTGGGTTCGAGTTTGGGTTCCTTCTGCGGCAATCAATTGTTGCATCTTGCTCTCGCTCTGAGGCTGTGGCAGCGAGGCGGACAAACGGCGTCGTCGCCTTGTTTGGTACACAAAACAAAATTTAGACTATTTTTAAATGAAATTTATACGAAGTATTTATATCTGAAGTAGAGGTGGAGAACTATCGATCGTTTTATCGGCATCGATAGTGATCTAGTGTTCTTTTCCCTAAAATCGTCTAAAAAATAAAATAATACGTAATTTTTAACACTAACGCTTTTTCAAAAAGCGCTCCATATTTTAATAGATTCTATTAGTTTTATCTTATTTTTCAGACGATTTTAGGGAAAAGAACACTAGATCACTATCGGTGCCGATAAAACTATCGATAGTTCTCCACCTCTAATCTGAAGCATTACAAAAATCTACAAAATATTTTAATAAAATATAATCTAAGGTTTAATAATAAAATTTGTAAAGAATGCCTTAGTAACTTCAAGATTTCCTGGCATTCCTTTAGTTTATCTCCTTCCTTAAAAGACTTCCCTTTCTCTCAGTGCCTCCTGACCGGGTTGGGTCTCGTTTTGGTTCGTTTTTTGGACCCTGGTAGGTGATATTGCCTTATCTGATGTGTCATTTCTCTGTGTGCTCCTGCTGCTGCTGTTGCTGCTGCTTCTGTGACTCTTTGCACGCGCATTGCGAGCCTTAATTTTTGGTCAACAGTTTTTTGCTTGTTAGCCAAGTTATGCGGTAGCAGGAAAGAGGCAACGAAAAAGAACGAAAAACCGTTTACCACATTGCCCAAATAATTGTCGTGTTGCCTCGTCCATCGCCTTTGCCAATTATGAGGCACGCTCCACGCGCTTTTCCTGGCTTTATTCTGGCTTAGTGGGAGTCACTATACCAACTAGTCCCACACCCACACCCACACCCAGTTGCAGTCCCGCTGCTTTGTGGCACCTTTCCACCTTTTCCATAGCTGGCCTTTCCACCTCCATGGCCCCGCAGCCATAACCATGTTTTCCTCGGAAAACTCGGCTAGTTTATCAGGCGGCAGGCATCGGGCACAACCAGCCACAGACTCGAGCTTAAATTTAAGCCCAAGCTGGATACAAATGCCAATAGCCTAGGTCTGGATTCTACTACATTCGTGTTTATCAAAATGAAATGTAATGAAGATCTGCATAATATTTCCTGTTTGCGGAAAAAAAGAAGAAAAATGGTGGCACAGCCTGTAATTGAAGTTAGTATTGTAGTTCTAGTACAGTTGCTGTTCCTTGGGGATTTCTAGAAAATGTTTATACTTTTTGGTGTTAATTTGAAGTGTGAAAAAGAAGAAATAAAATGGTTTGGAAAAGTTACTAGTGGTCGGTATTATATTACTTAAATTAAGAGGCATTTTTAAAGTCACAGTTGTGATTGTTAAATAGATGTTTCTTGGAAAAATCTTGTTTATAAATAATATGTAACATTATTTTAGAACTAAAAACAAAACCATCTTTAGAAGGACATTTAAAATTTTATTAATCAGTGTAGTAAACCTTAAGATAATCCATTCCCCCTTCTAATTACCCTTACTCTTAATTCCTAAATAATATATTTATAAAGTTTTAAGAAGGGTTAACATCTTTTTTATGCGGGTGGTTCCCCCCTGCGTTGAATAACCCGATTTTTTCTTGGGTTCTCTGAATGACAAGCAGTTTTCCAGCTTCCGCATCGAATGCAAATTAGTCAGAGTCCGATATCTGTCCGATTTCTTGGATTTCGTTCGATTCCCTCAATGGCAACGTGTGGCAGTCATAAAACATTTTGATCACAACAAGCGAAGAATTCAAATTTCGGTGCGGGGTTTGTGATTCCAAACAATAGCAGCGGGCAAAGGCACTTCGTTGTCTAATCAAACCGAAATCAAATCGAATCGAGAGTCGGCGATCGATCTTGTTCTACTTTTTTTGTAGTCAACCTTTTGTATTTTTTATTTTCCATCGATTTCGTTGGGGTTTTTTCGGGTATTCGATTCTTTTAGTTGCTCGAAACGAATCTCTTGTTCCCCCAGAGCAGCGCATTCCTCGAGGCCATTGGCCAATGGTGGTGGTAAAAGTCATGCCCATTGTTCTGTTTGCTCCAACAATTAACATAACATTTTCCCCAAAAACAAAGACAAAAAAAATCGAGTGGGAGTAGATATATTTATTGATTTAGCTTGAGGCTATTAACAAATTTGTGGGCTAATTAAGAAGATGTCATTCCGTTGAATTAGCATTTGATGCGAATTTTAGCGTTTTTAGCGTAGGAGGATCTCTCTCTGGGTCTGGAGTGTGGAATAGCATTCACACAACATTTGCACCCAAATTATTTATGGGCCTGGCTTTCAACGATCATTATTCTCGCATCGATTGGACCTGGTATAGCTTCTGGTAATTTATGTAGATGCCTTTGGAACTGGACAGTATCGCATTTAACCCGTGTTTGCTACTTAAAATGCTTGTTTTTTTTTTTTGTGGGAGGAGGAGCTGGGTTTTATTTATTGAATTAAATCTTAAATGTTTTTTCGTTTGTGAGGAAATCAATTAACAAAATGTAAAGCCTGTAGCAATAAATATTAAGCAAAATAAATATAAATCAATGTTGCGCTTGTTTTCTTTTCAATTTCAGGAGTTTTGGCTTTATTTATGGGTTTTAATATGCATATGTTTATAGTTTACCTAGTTTTCAGTGAGGAAATCAATTAGTTGGGGACTAAGAGGCATAAATCAAAATGGAATTTTTATAGAAAATAATTATACAAGAAGTTTAGTGATAAAATTAGCAAAAGACTCTTTCTGAATCCTGAAATTAGTAAAGATTTGCAGTAAATATAGAAGATATATTAGAGATATTGTCTACAATATATTATATAGTCTCTGTTTTTTGTAATTATAAGTTTTTTTTTGTGTTCCTCGGAGGCATTTCCCATCTTAGAAGATCTTTAAAAAAAGCTCTCATGCAGCTGTCGGCGAATGTTCGCTTCTCCTGCCTGCCTTGTGGCCCTTGACTGGCAGACGATGTGTTCTTTGAAAGTGATACCGTGACACGCACTCACACTCACACACTTGCAGGTGGGGGCACACACAGATACTCACGTCAAACACTCGAATGTGTCAGCCTTTAACACTTTTTACAATTTGATTTGCGTTGTCTGTCTGTCGCTCTGCTCCTTCCTCTCGTTTTGGACATTCATTTCGAAGGTTCCCCCAAAAATACACTCGTACGACAGCATAAATATGTAGATACTCGACAAAACTAAAGAATACTAAAAAGAAAAAAAAAGCATAAAGAGTTCTTTCCTTTATTTCGGTGCTTTGCTTGGCACTTCACAGACATACGGCGACCCTTTTTACTGCGGATCCGTGGACTCTACAAGATTGAGATCGTCGTCGCTGTCTTTATCATTGGGCATCTCTATCTGTATCTCTCTATCCGTATCCGAGATGTCCGATGTGTGTCTCGTCTGCGTGTCCCGTAATTACGGCAAAAGATGAGAGCGTGACAAATGTGGCTACATCAAAGAAAATAGTGCTGAATGGAAATTGAAATGTCTTCCATAAAGAGCTTATGTTTTACTTTTTACAACTGTGTTAATTTATTTTGTATTTTCTAAAGTTTTTAATGTCGTTGTTTTTGGGGAATTTTGATGGCTGCCATAATATAAGAACATCATAAAAATTGAATATTTTGGTATTTAAATGATATATATATTCTCTAACTTCTAGTAGATTTTTAACCAGTCCTGACACGCATACATCTCTTATGGTATTCAACCTTATCTCACATTTTTCGTCTTTATTATTATTATTATTATTCTATTTTTTTTTTTTTTTTGGTTCTTGGCACTGTGGTTTCCTTGTCGCAGGCTGAAATTGTAGACAATACAATTTTTTTGTACCCAAAATGCGCCTCTTCACACTTTGGCACTCAGCAGATCACACTCCGTCCAGGCGTCCGTCTTCCCGTATTGAATTACATGCCAACGCGACGGCGGCTGCTGACATATCACCATCAGCGAGTGAGCGACCGAGTGAGCATCCGTCGTCTTATCCATCCATCCTCATCCCGATCCCCATCCTCATCCCCATTCCAGTGATCCAACGAAATTGCCGTCTCAGCGCGGCGGCTGTTGCATCAATTTCAGCGCTTTTGGGTGACATTATTCAATTTAAGTGCTTTCTATAGAATCTTGCCATAATGAGCAGCATGATCATGACGTTGCCATGTCGGGGCCAAACAGGAAATCTTCAATTGCGCCAAGAAAAAGAGGAGGTGGAGGAGAATTGCTCGTCCAAGCGACTCTTCTAGGCCTTTTGAAATCGAGAAATGTGCGCAAAACTTTACGAACGAACGTCATAGATGCTAAGATGCGACGACCACCCAAAAAGGCTGTCATTCGGGAAAAATCAGAAATCTGAAAATATAAAGAGCTAGAAATTATGCGGAGGCTGCGGAGGAGCTTGCCTATTGCAATTACAAATCAAACGTCAGTCAAAACGCTCAAGTCTGGCAGCACAGTAATAAAAATATTTGGAAAATTCATATGCGTGCACATCCGATTATATAAATAATCAACATAAATGCATGAGGCGTGGCCAACGACCTGGGGATGGTGCCTGGGTGGCCTGGCCATCGATCTGCACATTTGGCTGAAATAGCAAACAAACATTGTGCCGAGGCATGAAGCCATAAATAATAACAAAAGAGGCCAGTTAAATGCATTGCCGATCATTCAAAGCAAATGATATATGATCGTTTAATGAACAACAACAAAAATCTGCCAAAACCAGGAATGCACAATGTTGCATTTAATTCCATAAATTCACATTTGAAATTTCTGTTTTGTTTGGAAATTAATCTCTTTATAAACTCTCATCTAGATCCATTATTAATTTTATTATTAAACTCACAATTTCCTAGACACTTTGTCTTTCATCTAAACCATCATTTATTGCTAGAAATTTCTTTTTAAAAAAATAATACAAATATGCCAAGAATCCATCAACCAATCACTTGAAAGCTTCATTAGGAGATCATCCTAGAAACTTGAAAGGAATTAAGTTATTTCAGAAAACAAAAGTCGGGCACTTCGGAGTAATGACTATTTCTGTCTGGGGATTCCTGTAGCTGCAGACAAATTGGTGTGATTTCAGCAATTTGTGGCTATTCTTCCCGGTCGAGATCATTATACTGCATTTATGCCCAAATTGAAGTGAAGATCTTCACTCTTGGCCAACACCTGGGGGCCACGACAGTGCTATTATACGATGAGTTTTCATTTCTCATTTTGGTTTGGATCGCATCGGTTCTGGTTCTGGTTCTGGCCTGGTCTGGTCTGCTCTGAACTAAACTGATCTGGGGATCCTAAGAAAATTAAAGCTGCATTGTGTGATGCGTTTGAGGGGCAAAACCAAAGCGAAGCGATATGATTAAGCAGAAAATGATGCACTGAAATAAAAAATTTCATTTTCTTTAGGGGATTTCTTTAAATAATTATTATTTAATTAATAATTTTGTATTATTTAGTAATCTATTTGCTGTGAAAATTCTTATTTGGATTCTTTAAAACCTATCTTCTAGATTAGTCAAAAAATAATACATTTTCTTTCCGTGTCTAAAAGATGAGGCCCAGCTGCAATCAGCGGGCCAACTTGTTGTAAACAAATTGAAGTGGCACTCAAACGATTCCCCTGGCTCTCTCTGCCTCCTCCCTCCTCTTCAGCTGGCCATTACCCACCGACTGCCATTCGGGTTCAACCCTTGCCCTTAGCCGCACCTCCTCTCACCCGTATCCCCGCATCTCCGCCGCATCAGGGATCGGGATGGGGATGGGGATGGGGACGTGCCTTCATTAGGCCATGCAGCGCGCGTAGGCAGAATGTGTAAACATGCAGCGATTTTCCATTCCAAATGCGTCTCGTGTGCTATGCGTAATTTTAATTGATTTCATTTACGCATTTTTGACTAATGTTCACACGCCGCTAGCTGGCTGACTATCTAGGAAGCCGGGGGCTCCGAGGGGGTGCAGCTCATTTAGCATGGACTCGGCGCGTTGATGGACAGAATCCAACTCCAAATGGCAGCACCAGGGGAGTTTATTTTTGGCCTCTGTCCCAAAACTAACATCTATGCGCATCCGCCCCAACGGGTGGAAAATCTGTAACATAAATTTCACTTTGATCTTTATTTTTGAGTGTGGCGGCGGGCCACCATCACTGCAACTTTGCTAAATTCCGTTGAGAACGAAAAAAAAAATATTTAAAATTTTAATTGCCAGTAGTAGAGTGGCGAACGTTGTCCCAGTTTCGAAAGTCTTCGCTTGGATTGACCAGAGTCCCCAAAATGGTACAGGGGATTTTTCTTTGGGGGAAAATGTGAGACCGACAGCATTTATTTTCGTTTTGAAATTTACATTTTTATTCTAAATCAGTGGGGCACGAAGACGTGACTGGCAGTAGAGCGAATTTATATATAAAGAAATGTGTATAAATAATTAATTCTATAATTATTATTTCCTTAACTCAAAACCCAATTAAAGCTTTTGTACAATCATCCAGACTTTGCTAATTACCCAACTGTGCAATCGTCGAAACTTTTGATTTCGTCATTAGAGATAAGCTTTGGGTTTTTCTTTCCAGTTCTGCCATCAATCTCTGGCAAGCTGACATCCCTCGCAACCACCGCCATAAGCGTTTTGGCAAAAATCGTGTGACTGAAAGTAAAAACCTCCTACAAGTTGCCTGGGCCATCAATCAATCAGTCACCTAATATGAATATGAAAATATGAACCCGAACCCGAACCCACACACAATCATTGCGGCGGGTTTATCTTTCATGCATTCGCCTGCTGCTGCCATTCATTATTCATTGTCTGAGTGTGTTTTTTCTCTCGCCAGCCCAAGTTTTCTTATCTCTGTGGCAACAATGTTGGCCATGTTTTCCTTATGGAGCGCTACTGCAACAGAAACTGCACTCCAAATGAAACAGGCCACTGCCTGTGGAACGGGAGCCACATTGCTAGCCATTTTTGTGGCAAAAACACAGCACTTGAAATGTTTTTTTGGATAAAGCAAAAGCAGAAATGACTTACTAAAGTTCAGTGAGCGACCGAACCCCTGGATAGCCCAGTTAACCCAGACCACACCCAAGGGGAGAGCACTCCAGTGACCATTTATTATATGCTTGTATCACACTTGATGATCATGAAGCCTAGGAATATATATAATATTATTATTATATATATATTATTATCTAGAAAGTATGTTTTTTCTTATAAAATATATTGAATATTGTAGAAATTTCAATTTAAACAACTTGGAACTTCCCTAAAACTGCTTAACCATCTATTTTCAGCACCCCTTTACAGTCCAGTGCCACATAGACTTAGCTGATACTCATATTCACTGGCAGTCATTCAATTCATTTGCCATGCAGTCGGCATTTGCTTTTATTTCTACGTAATTGCGAATCTTTTGAAGCGATGCGAACGACACTCTGCGAACTATATCATCATACTATATCGTCGGACCCGCGTATGCATATTGATTGATTGCTAGGCAATTTGCACGTGCTCCAATTTGTGGCTTTGCTTATTGTCGCCGCCGTGTTCTCTCCATACGAAATCAGTTTGCCCAGCCATCACCCCATCACCCTCTTGCCTTCCCACCATTCATGGTTCTTACACTGCACCCACATGGATTTGTCACGTTTTCCACTTTGTTTTGCTTTTGGGTTCTTGGAAATGTGTCAAACGCCAGAGCCGCGAGTTTTCCACCCAGCAATTTGCAATTGTTGATAGATGGCTTATGTAACTGCCAAAGAGTGGAAAAGGTGCAAGACTAAAAAAGTAGCAAACAAAAAAAATATAAGCCGCATTGGGGGAATTACGTATTTCAGTCTGCAAAATACGAGTCGACAAGTGCAAGGCACTCAATCAATTAGCGATAGTCAAGCCACAGATATGGGTCATGTTTTGGGTTGTTGTTGGACTTAGACTGGGGATTGTACTTGGTAATAAACAAGGTATCGAGGTATATAAAGACCCTTAAACATAACAAAATATATATTACCTTCTTACCGAACCTTTAGCCTAAATAATAAAATTTCTAGGAATTACATTATAACTATAAGAGAGAGTTTACGTTTTAATTTACAATTCAATTCATGTCCGGCTGCAGTTTGAGTTGAGTTCCATTAATTTACGACTTCTCTCCATGGTTGTAATTTAGATAATCCGATAGTTGTCGGTCTCATTCACCAATTTCTAGCATGTTCAGCCTGTCCTCCATCAATGGAAGTTTTTTATCGGGGGAATACGAGTCATTCATCGTATCGGCTGGCTTTTGACAGATTTTCGCGGCTTTCCTCGGCCCGCCCAACACGCTCTGGATTTCAATTGCCTGGCGGAGTGGAGAGTGGCAAACTGGCAAACACATATATCTTTCTCCTCCCAAATGAGACGCATCATAAATAATAACTAATGTTTTGATAAGCACGCCAACAGGCGTACCACTTTTTTGTTTATCAAATTACGAATGAAGTTTGTTCATTAATTTTGGCAAATTTATCTGGCGTCGTCCCCCCTTTCGAAACTTTAACCCCTTCCGCTGAGCCAGCGTCTGCTTGGCTTCCGCTGGTGGCTGCCTCTGAAAGTTGCCCAGTGGTAGCTCAAGCGTAAGTCTTGGGGCTTTCGCACCTCTATGGAGTTGAGGAGATCTTGGCTTTGCGTGGGCTTTGAGTCGCCGTCAGCGTCGTCATCATCCTCCAGGTCTCTAGGCCCCCAGACGACAGAACTAGACGTAATCTCGGCAGCCTGTCAAACAGTATCTTAAAGATGCGCCCGGGGAGAAACGAGGGTATTGCGACGACTAGCAACTGGTTCTGATCGCATCTGAGTCTGGTCTAGTCTTGGCTTGGGAAGGCACTAAATTGCGGCCTTTTGACCAAGTTTATGACACACGTTTAGCTGTCTACTTGGCCCACGCTCATCCGCTCTTCGCTCTGAGCAGGAAGAGAGTTGGTAGCCTGTCCATTTCCCCTTTTTTCTCGGAGTCCCATCGCCCATCTTCTCCAATGTCTCTCCGCATTTCTATTTTCAATTAAGATCTCGTATTTCAGGCGCCCGACAAACGCGCAATTGTTGTTGTTAAATTATTAATTGACATTTGCCTGGCGCCAAGCAACTCAAGTGCCTCTGCGTCTTCGTTTCCCTGCTCTGCCCCCATCTATTTTTTTTTTTGTTTACAAATTTGTTACACAGTTTTTCAATTTACTTATATTTTGAATTGCCATTTGGCTTTTGTTTTGTAGGTGAATTCAGTGCGAATGTTCCGCCCGACGTCGAAGCTATGGCAGCAGCAGCACTAAGCGGCATGGAAATGGGATCTGGACCAGGATCAGAGGGATACGAAGGCGATGCCGACAACGATGACAAACAGAAGAAGGCCATGGAAAGTGGTAAGTCTGAAATAAATTACACTTGAAATGGGAAGTAATACATATAATGTATAAGTTTAAAAATAAAATAGGAAACATGGTCATAAACAAACATTTAAAAGCCCTAAAACCCTATTTGTGTAAACAATAATTCGTTTTATATAATTTTAAAAGGAAAAAGAGCTCTCAAATTATTATTTGCCCCGCTTTCACATAGTATATCTTTTATAAAATAATATCTCAAGGTAACTCAGATATTTTGTATTTAATTTTCTGTAAATTGAAAATGGCTAAGGTCAAAAACGTCTTCATATTGGATTTCTACTAGAATCTCATTCAGCATAAGAGTTGTTTCGCATTTGTCGATGGACTTCCAAGTCCTCGATAGTATAGTGGTTAGTATCCCCGCCTGTCACGCGGGAGACCGGGGTTCAATTCCCCGTCGGGGAGAGGTGTGAAAACTTCTTTTTTTTTATTTTTTATTATGTAATAAGATTTGTTTTTATTAAAAAAAAACAAACATTAAACAAAACAAATTAAATAACAATATAAAAAAGAAAAAAAAATGTTTCCACATCTCTCCCCGACGGGGAATTGAACCCCGGTCTCCCGCGTGACAGGCGGGGATACTAACCACTATACTATCGAGGATGTTGAATGTAGCTCGCCAAACGCAAAACAAAGGCTAGCCCTACGTTCATGGCTTGGGTTCTCGGCTGGTTCTATGTTTACTTTTAGTTATGAAAATCTATCTTTAGATCCAATAGCATTGCAGTCACCCTCGCAAGGTGTTAATGGGGAGAATGGTTGATGCGTTTACAAATTATGTTTGACGCGGTTGAACTCGCTGCGTGGCAACTCCTCTGGCTGGCTGCATGTCTGTGTGCATATGTGCCCCCAGCTCGAACTCGGGGTGGGTGTG
This sequence comes from Drosophila truncata, assembly GCA_008042515.1. NCBI lineage: Eukaryota > Metazoa > Arthropoda > Insecta > Diptera > Drosophilidae > Drosophila > Drosophila truncata. The sequence continues at coordinate 276,190 of VNJQ01004849.1, forward strand.
TGTGGGTAGATTTATGCCCAGCGCTGCGTGTAATTATAATTTATCGTTGTGGAAATTCCATAAAAGTTTAACACCTCACCTTGGGTTCGTGATGAAGTGCAGCGGGAGAGGAGAAAAATGAGGAAAAAGAACCTGAGATGGAATCAAAAAAATGAGCTGCAGCGAAGTTAATTGCACTTCACTTTCTGAAGGGTTTGGGAATATAAAAATAAAAAAAACTGTAGAGGTTGATCCGCTTTTCGGCTTTTCCACTCCGTTGTGACTGTGTGTATCTATCAGCTTTTAATTCATTGCAAAAGTGTGCAAGAATGGAACAAATTCCAAGCATTTTTCCACATGTTGCTGACAACATGAAATGTCTTTGGTTTATTTTTACACACACCCAACATCGCACACACAATAAAGTGTCGCCCACGTTGACACAAATTTCTGGTACAATACGAAAATTTCCATGCTGCACAGATATGTACATGGCCTGGTATATTGTGGTATCCGTGAGATAAAAATGCCTGGACTGAGAGAAAAAGAGCTACCGGCCAACAAAGCCCAGAGACAGAGAGAAGAATCCGAGTTGTCCTCGGGGACCTGAACCATTGCATGACTTTGATTTAGGGCCCAGCCACACTCCAAGTGACATCTCGGACCCTTTGCCGAGACCTACGTCTTTTGTCCGATTTCTGGCCATGTCTTTTTGGTGATTTCTGGTGATTTCTTCGTTGATTGGAAGCGAGAGAGAGAGCCTGTTGCGCACATCTGTTGGCCATGTTGTTGTGTTGCAGTGTCCCCGAGGGTTTCCTCTTTTACGCTCTTGTATGTGTATCTAATGCCGGTTCTAACAATAATTCCAAAGATACAGATACTCATTCGGATTCAGATTCGTTACAGATACAAATACAGATACATTCGGCCCGCCACTCTGTCTGGCCCTGTTCGGCCGCTTGTCTTTCTTTCTTTTTTTTTTTGTGTGTTTATTGTACGGATCGAGAAGTGTTCCGCCATCCCCCGCTCCGTTTTTCGTTTTTCACACGAAATACTCGAAAATTCAAAATGGATTTTGGATTTTCTATTGTATACAGATCACAACAAAAAAAAAAGAGAAGAGGAATAACAACAAAAATGTGTACATGCCTCGTTTATGGCTGGAATCAACCTTTAGCCCCCGCAACGCTCTCCTCAGCCAAGGCAAAGGCGAAAGCAAACAAATTTGAAAGCACAGTGCAGTGCTAATGGAACGAACAAATCCGAGTCTCGGCCAAAGGCTTTTTAGCACAGGTGCTAATTGGGCAATGCAGCAAATCCTCGCGTCCAACTCGCGTTCCCCTATTGCGCGAATTAGCACGGAGATCGCACAAAAATTTCGCGCTAGAGATACTTTCAGAATTCTGACTCTAATCAAATGCGATCCACACCAGTCATGGGCTCTGCACAATCCACTTTACTTGGAATTTTTTTGTTTCTGAACCGTGGAAGAGCAGTAAAAACTATAATATAAGTGTTATCTGCTATTATAATTAATTTATAAAATTTTTACAGCCATTGGTAAAAAGAAAAAGAAATATAGCAATGAAGGTAGTGATTATAAAACGAATTTTTGGTTGTTATAAATAAAATTTAAGGACTCTTTGATGATTATTTAAATATCTTTAAACGTTGAGTAGAGTTTACAAGCTGATTCTCCTTAAAGTTGATGCTTTCTGTATTTATTTCCTAATCAATCTTGTGAATCATGCCTCTTAGCTTGGAATTTGATTATTTTGTAGAATTCTTTGAACCATATTTATTAATAAGGGGGTTTCCCCTAGGCTTAGCTCATAGGAAGATTAGCTATGAATATATATAACATTTTTATACATGTCCATCAACACTGTAAGTTCGTAAGTATTTATAATTCTAAATACTGATAAATGCTCTCCTGAACCCCTTTTAATTCATATACAAAATTAAATCTAAATTGTGGGCTTCTACCCATTAAACTCAATTGATGGTATCCCCAGAAGCAACTAGATTTTCTGGCTCCTCTTAAAAGAGGAGTTCACCATCAGTTGCCCTCAGGCCGAAGTCCCTTTTCCATTCTCCATTCTCCATTCCCCTTCTCTGTCTCCGTTTCTCTTCATTTTTTTTTCTTTTCTCCAATTCTCTGACTCTGGTGCAGCGTCTGGCTGTGCGCCGCATGACTCCTACACTTGAGAAATCACACCTCGCAGCAGCCACATCTACAATCCGGGCATTTAGGGAGTTAGGGAGTGAGCGTGCAGGGAGCTGGAGCTGGAGAGCTGGGGGGCATCATCCAGAGATTTGACTAGACAAAACCAGAGCAGACCCCGAACCAGATCGAAATGAATTATGGCCGCGGGCGTGATAATAAACGAAAGATCAGCACTGCGATTGGAGTGGAAGTGCACGGAGAGAAAAGGGGGAACTAAAAAGTTATCAAGTAAATTCTCGGAAATATGTATTTATTTCTTTATTAAACCTTAAGAATTTTTAACTTAAATATTATATTCCTCCATAAAACATAAAATATATGTGACCTAAGGTCGATGTTAAAGTTCAGAAGCATTAATTCTCGCGGGTGTTATCTCAGGCCATAAACAAGAAAAAAAATATGTGCAAGTTGTGCGCGGATCACAGAGGTCGTCACGGTCGGTTCAAATGCGTTTTTAATGTCGCCGCATCTTCGGTTTGCTAGAACTTAGATCTTAGATCTGGGTTCTGGAAGTACCTGATGGAAAAGAAGAAGAAGTGCTAAGCGATTCTGACAGGTAGGAGAATGGAAACCGGAGCCTAGACCATAATTAGCAGTGACTACTGTGCGGCTAATGAGTTTCGAACAGGCAAACCGCAGCGATTCCAAGTGATATTTATACGTACAAAAACAAAGAAGGTGGTAAAAATGGCACTTAATAATTAGAAAATGAGAAAAGTTAAGATAAATGAATTAGCAACAGCAGATATTTATTTTATCAGAAATATAAATATGTTAAAAAGCTGCAGATACAAAACAGATATTAAGAAAAGTTGACCTTCTTTTACCTTGAAAAATAAACCATTTAACTCATAAGGAAGAAGCAACTACCGGTGATATTCCATGGATGCAGATACTTCGGTGTATCTCTGGGATACAAAGGAGGCGTGCTATTAAGTTGGCCATGGTGTCGCTGCTAATCACACGTTGCCCCGCTAAAAAATTCGACCCGAACTTATTATTATTATTGCATGTTGCTTTCCATGATGCCCCCGTATGCAAAAGGCCCTGCAATTATGCACCCGATGATTCCCTTGCCGATTCCCCTATCTAGATATGTCAGTTATAATAAGCACCAAGCGAAATACGAGCACGGCCAGCAGCAGCAGCAGCAGCAGCAGCAGCAACAAAAGCAACAAGAACAAGTTGAAGGCACAACAACAATACAACGATGCTAACCAAAGATCAAGATACAAACACACACAGATACACACGCACACTCAGGGGCCTAGGTGAGGCATTTAAAAAAAACTTGAATTTCAAGTGAGCAAACAAGAACCCAAAAGAGAGCCAGAGATTAAGATAGCGAGAAAGAGAGAGAGAGGGAGAGAGAAATGTCAGTGAGAGCTGAGAGCGTAAAAAGTATCTTTTTATCACTGGCGCGGTTTTAAACGCACAGAATTGCTCTAGCTAGCGTTTTTAAACGCCTGCTTTTAATAGTCGCGCGTAAAACGCTTACGCTCAAAAAAATCTGAAAAATTAACGAAAAATTAAGTTAAAGAAATTTCAAAAATTAAAAAATTATGGAATTGTGAGATTTCAATATAATTTTGGTTTCCATTTAGTTATTAATTATAAGTAATAATAATTAAAAATTAGTATTGATCCAAAAGTACAAAAAAAAAGAGTCTGTGTAGGAAGTTTGAATATTTTTCAATAAATAAATAATATAAAATTATTAATTTATTTATGGTAATATTGGTTTAATTAAATATATCTTTAAAGTTAATAATTTCTAGTCATTATACACATGTAGAAATAAATTCTAAAAACCCTCTTATAAGATATAAATTTAGAAGGGTTTTTAATTCTATAAATAATGTCTCAACAGCTTTGAATCTATAATAATTTTCTTTAGTGTACTCGCTTGGCTCTTTGATTGTTTTTCCTTCCCTGCGAGAGAGCAGAGACTGTATAGGCGAGAGCTATATATTTTTCGGGTCCGTAGCTCTGAGCTGTCGGCCTGTTGCACATTCCTCGATACGCCGTTCGCGAGTCGTGACGTATCCCGGATTCGTTAACGCTTTACGAGTATATATTTTCGCCTCGAAGTATCGCTGCCGCCAATATAAAATCGTCAAGAAATCTATAAATTCTCGAGTTGAATTATTTAAATACCTGTGTGCTTGATAGCTAACTGAAAACGTGTTCACGTTTGGAGATTCTCATTGAATAATTCTCCGTACACCACAAAAGTTTCCCCAAAACAAAAATACGCTCGCTCTCTCCGAGTCCCCCATAAATATATATTTGTGGTTATTTTGTGCCAGTGCTTAATAATCAAAATAGTGTAAACATCGGATGAGAAAAATAATTATTAAAATAATAAAAAAAACACTCTATCCCAGAGAAAACACAGGATATGCAATGAACAGGGATTGAGTTTCACCTGATTTGTATTGCCACCTTTCGTATATAATTATAATCAACGTGCTCACGCGCTCACACCAACCAAGAAGCTTCGACGACGACGACGACGCAAGCGGAGGAGTTTCAGAGTTGGTTGCCAGGATCAAGTTTTTGGCGAAACCCATAATTTCGCTGCTTCTTCTTCTTTGCCTCCATCGCGGGCTCCATGGTGTCGCCGGCTTGACCGATGCCTCAGTCGCTATAAACAAACCCAACTCCACGACCGAGACCCCTACAGCCGAAGAAGCCAGAGAGAGAAGAGCCAACGAATCCAGTTCTCCTGGTGCTTTTGTTTTGCTTTTGCTGGCTGGCTGGCTGGCTGGCTGGCTGCCTGCCTCGCGTTTATTGTTTTGCTGCAAGGCGAGAAGAGAGTGGAAACTGAAGACTGAAAGACTGCAGACTGAGGAGAGAGGGAAGAACTGGCCCCAAACACCCGGGGATCCCGATTCCGATCCCAAACCGAGAAAACTGAACTGAACTGAACTGAACTGAAGGAACGATCAAGAGGCAACAAAAACAACAACTAAGTTGCATCGTATAAAAATCATCTGCTGTTTGTTGTTGCTGCTGCTGTTGTAGCCATCAGACATGGCGCCGAAATCCAGAAAGAAGAAGGCTCATGGTAAATATTAATATAACATTTCTTTTTCTTTTTTTTGTTCTCTTATGCACCTTGAAAAACAAGGGAAAAACAATTGTGGTTCATCGTTTTCTTGGGTAGATTTGTTTTCTGGTTACTAGGAACTTGCTTATAATTAAAATATTTAAATAAAATACATTTAAATAGACTTTTAACTGACTTAAAATTTCATTTAGTTCCTTAAGTTCTTTTAACAGCCACAAAAACCATAATAACATCACGTTGATAATGTCAACTCAATTTTTAAATATTTATTATCACATCATTTTAGTATGCCAAAGATAAGGTTTATTTTTTATAGATAAAAATGCCGAACTGATAAAGTATTTACGTGTCATTTGGTATCTGGTCAGAGATTATTTATATAGATATTATTCGGCCATATAATAAAAACAAAGAACAATTTTTATGAAACTGAACTTTGAATTCTTTTAAGCCTCCTCTACCTTATTTTGCGCAGTTTGGCTTGTTTTTATGTCAGTAATAAGAAGCTATCAAAAAGCAATACTAAAAGGTCTTTTAGGTTTAAAAAGGTTTTTAGCAAACTCATGATCCTCTGAAGACTGTGTTCTTAGTTGCTGGAAATGCTTATAAAATGATATTGCCATTTATTTTTATTAAATTTAATGGGTACTTAAACTTCCATTGGTTATTTTTATTAACAATTTACTGGAAGAAACTACTACTTCAACCCAACTTGCAATTCTTTGGAAGATTTTCCACAAAGCTTTCACTGCCTTGCCTCAGACCAGACTCGTTTCTTATCGGAAAGCGCATCAGAGAGCTGGCATTGGCATTATCATCGGCACATGATCATGGTCTCATAAGTATGCAGAGCTCATATTACAAATCTCTGGGCATATCCTGTTGACTTTGGCCTGGGTCTGGCTCCTTCCCTCTTCACCGATTTCAATTGAAATCCGTTTGCCTTGCGTTTTGTTTCTAATTGCGTTTCGTTGTTCACTCGTTCTCTATGCCAAGTCTCCGAGAGAGACTGGAACAGGGACCGGCACCGATTCCGATCCGATCCGAACCTCCTGACCATCCCAAGGAGATCCCATCGGCTTAAAATATGCGACGTCGCTGCCGCTGGAGTTGTGCATGTTTTCCTTAATTTTTTATGACCCTGAGCAGGTAGAATACAGCGAGATTGAAAAACAACCACAATCGGGCAGGGCACCCCTTGCTGGAGGATAGCAGTAGTAGTATCCACTGGATACCCCGAAAACCAGAACCAGAAAGGGAAGGAAAAAAAGATCAGCTGTCAATTTTATGGGTGCCCCACTCTCTCTTCGTCTCTCTTTGGGAATGATGGGGTGTTGTACGCACATATTTTATGCCTTTTTGTGTGCCCAACTTTGTTGTCATTCGTTTCGTCGTTTCATTTCATTTGCTTAGATTATTTTGATATTCATCTGAGCATTTGATTTGGGCTTAGACAGAGCCAAATGAATTTTACGACCGCGCGTGGGGATACACATTGATATAATCCCTTTTCATCCGCTTGACACAGGCAACACGAAGCGCATTTGTTGATCTTTTAATAACTCTGATAATATATTTATATACAGTGGACGCTCTTGAATGGTATTCAACCTGATAGATACTAGATTTAGAAGGAAGGAGTACTTAAACCTGGCAGATACTATTTTTAGAGAGTATCTTTTTTTTGTTAGATATATCTTGGATATCTTTTATGCCTTATAACTAAAATAAATGTAGAATATAGTCTGATTTTCTTACAATAACAATCCCCTCCCAAAGACTTGCCTTTAGTTTGTTTGTTTCCTAATTTCGTTAGCATTTATAAACGCCTGCCAATCGCCTGGGCATCCGTCCAGGTGCAGATCTCTGTTTCCTCTGGTTGTGTTTGTGTCTTTTTGATTTACTTTGTGCATTCGCACAGTCTGGGTCTCTCTCTCTCTCTCTCTTTCTTAATAATAAATTCGCCACGGGTGGTGGTCAGTCCGACGGCTGCGCCCATGACAAATCGCAACAAATGCCAAACAACAGACAAGATAAAAACCCTCGAAAGCGCTACAAATACGAAAAACACCTTTTGTATTGTATTGTCTTGTGTATATTTCGAAGACAAAAGAGACACAAAACGAACCACACCCACAGAGTGAGTTTTCCTCGGAAAAGGCCAACATCATCACATCAAAAGAAAGTCGCTGGCCAGCAATCTGATTGAAAATAACAAAAAAAAACTGTAAGCTTTAGCTTCGATAGAAAAGACCCAGTTCCCAATGCCGTCAAGTGCAGGCCGCCTGTCCTCCAATGATGGAATCAAACCGAACCACTCGATGAGGTTCCACTCGTCGTATGTTTCGTGGAATCTGGCCCACAAATTGTGCGCTCGCTCTCCACACTGATAGGGGAGCGACGAGCGGACTGATAAGGGTACGGATGTGGGGGCCACTAAAAATACTAATTCCCCAGGTATATGACCGACCGACCGTTCGGCAGGGCGCTGTTTGGTTCTAGGTTTGGTAGTTCCCGAGCTCGGAGCTCTCCGGACTCCTAATCTTATCAATTTTGTCGTCTGCCGCCGTCGTAAACAAACAAAAATAGTTATAATAATAATAATAAGCGCGAAGCAACACAAAAACAAAATAAATACGTAATGCACACGTTTATTTTTACGAGCAACGTGTGGCTGCATTTCGAAGGCGGGTTCCTCTAGCTTAGAAATCTACGAGAAGCGAACTAAACACCAAACACAAACTGTACCAGTGTAAAACATATATATTATATATATATTATTTTGCTGACCATTTGGCACTTGCACTTTCTTTGCATTTATTTTTAATTTACGTAAATGCCAACCTGTCGATTTTTCCCTCCATCGGGCATAAAAGCACGCAAAGGGGGTCATTGATTTGTGCGCTGCTGCTGCCCTACGTGTGCGATGCGTTCTGACCGATCAGCACAAATCCCGGCTAGACGCTCTAAATGCCGACCGTCGCGTCTTCAGACGAGGCAAAACAATCTGGCGACACCTTAGTCTGGCGAGATCTCTCAGCTATATACTTATATTTAATTCATGCAAGCATTGAATCTGGCATTGTCTCGCAGAAAAAAAAAACACGAATCATTATAATGAAGTGTTGGCCATTAAGGTGCTCTCTCTCTTATCAGATGAAAGATTAAACGAAAGCTACGAAAGCTGACTTAGAGCTGCATTTATATAAAACCTGATTCTGAGGCTAACAATGGGTTTTTGATCAAAGCTAAAGCTGTACTTTGTTTATTGAGGGAATTAGAATTACTTTACGAGTGTGACGCGTGAAATATCTGATTCGTTCTAAGAAAATTGCATAACTGGAATTGAACCCGCATCTTGTTGAAGATTAGAGAAATCTTAGAAGCGTAAATAACATGTAATTACTTTTTAAAAGCTGTTGAAGGTTTTAGATGGAAAGATACATATATTTTTGTAATTAAGAGTTACTTTATAATAGCTAAATATTGTCACGATTTCTGTGCTTTAAAGTTTCTGGTGGTAATAGATTGAGTTATCATATATAATATTATCTTAATGCTTAATCAAATATCAGCCACGTCACATTGCATTCAATTGAGAGATGTCTTTGCTTAGTTAGCTCTCCTGTCTTCTTCCCCCTTCCTCTGTTTTCCTGCTGTGGCTCGAGTGCACCGTCCGCATATCCTGTTTGTTGGCAGTGTGGATCTGGGAATGAGGGATCTCGGATCTCCGTTCTGGGATCCAGTCGATGCGATCTGTCGCCAGCGTGTGTAGCACACATGTGCGAGGAGAGCGCGTGAAAATGACGACTGTAAGGCGCGGCGAATCCATCCGTCCATCTCAGTCCCTGGGAGTCGTATCTTCTGCGTTCTACGTTCTGCATTCTACACTCTGCAAGAAGAGATGAGGAAGATGTGCATATGCGGATATGCTGAATGCTGAGTAGGCGGCAGCTGCTGCTGTTTGTCAAAACATTGGCATGGAATTCGCTGTGAGGCGAGGCAAGTGAAATGAAATGTATCTGCCAGATACATATGCATCGCAAGGCATATGTAAATGCAGTTTCCTGCCCCAAAAAAAAAAGAAAAAGAAAAAGAAACGAAACTCCATTAGCGAACAATAACAGCAAACATCCACGAATTCCGCTTAATTTCGTTGACGATTAATCAAAATCAAATAAATGCAAGTAACTTGGGTTCACCTCCTTCCAAGCTGCTCTCCTCTGTGTATTCTCCCAGCTCCTTCTCCTTTTACTAACTGCTGCTGCTGCTGCTGCGGCTGCTGCTGCTGCTGGCTGTTGGACGATGATGGATTTCGTGATAAATGAAGTGAAATTTGAGTGGATTTTATCTCAACTCCGTTGGGTTTGCTGTTCTTCTTGGTTTTCTTTTTATTTATTTTTTTTTTACTCCACACAAATGCGTTAAATGCTCGAAACGATTATCTTTGGCCTGCAGCGAGCAGCAGGCCCCAACTTTATGATGATTTACATGCGTGTACCGAGGCTACAGTTGCGGTCAAAATAATCTGGGGAGCTGTTAAGAAGCTATATATTTATTTTAAGTATTTTTTAAAAATTCTTATAGCTTTTTAGATGCAAAAAAATATGAGTTTGAATTATAGCTTTAAAATATTAAAGCAGGGGGATACCCAAGAGTGTACTTAAGTGCTGTTAATAATTTCTGAGCCTGAGTAGTCCAATCTCTAAGCTTTAAAGTTTTCACAGATTTATTTAAAACCTTTTCCATCAACTAGTGACTAAGCAAGAAAATTGTATTTTAAATATGCAAAAATGCAGGCTTTTATAGACGATTGCCATAAGCACTATATCATTTTCTTGGTTATAAAATGCTTACTCACTATTAAGTTGCCAGTATATGCTATTTCAATGACCTTTGCTGTATAAATTATATGCAGCTTTAGGCTTCAACGTTGTTTTTATGAGTTGGATTAAGTGGGATTACCTAAAACTCCCTCTTGCTTATCTCTACAACTTTATGATTCTGCTCATTGTTTCTTTCTGGGAATATCTTTCTAATCCTGAAAGAATTAACATTTCCCTGCTAAAGTTTAGAGCACAATTTATGGCTGCTAATTGTGAGAGAAATGTCCCCAAAAAAGGTGTCATAACTCTTATTATACATTGTTTTTGTTGCTGTTGGTAATAAGTGAATGTGTCTCACAGACAGCGCGGCGGCATGTTTATTAGACTGCAAAAAAGCAACAACTGTTGTTAGCCACAGCACACAATGGGAATCGCAACGAACGAACGAAACGCAAATTGCGAATCAAGAGCCAATGACAACGCACATTGGCACGTATTACTCATTTGGCCGAATGTGCATATCACATCAAATAATATACAAGCTATATTCTATCTGAAATTTGCATATTTTCGGTGTCTGTTAGTCTGGCTAAGATTTATATATATATATACTATATATGCTTTCCTGTCTCTATTAAAAGCCTGCACACACGTCATGCTGTCGCCGGGGCAGCCTTAAAAGGCAGCGTGTGGCTCTGGCCGCGTTTGATTCATCATCATCAGGTGACCAAAATCAGCGTAACAATAATTGCCAGACGGCAGCCAAACAGTCGGCTAAAAACCATTCAGCAACATGTTGCTACTGATTGCTGCTGGCCCTGGTCTTGTGCTTTTTTACGTATGCAGAGCGAGTTGTGGCCATAAATTGAATTGACATTTTGACGCGACTTGCATGGGTTTCGTTCGCTGGCTTTAACCAGTGGCCTATGGCTGACCACCCACAAAGGCATTATTCAGCATGATTCACGCAATGACTTCCTTCCTTTGCAAATTTTTAAATCTCTTCTCGGAAGGAGTCGAGTCAAACCGGAGAGCACAAAGTTGCTAACAAATTGCAGACGACAAATGCGCAGACAGCTTGACTTTATTTTTGTGCCGCCAAGCCATAGCCATAGCCATCTATCCGTACAATATATATATACTATATATACACAATGTCTGCGTACGAGTTTATTTCTAGCCAAATAGCATTTGGTATTTCGTCTGGCAGGCGCATAAATTTCGAATTAGAAACAAAAAGAGCGAAACACAGCCAAGACGACGACGAAGACGACGACTAATTAGCCGCTCTGTTGTTTTTATTTTAATTTTGACCCAGCCATGGCAACAAGACAGCCAAGACAAGAGCTCTTCGATTTAGTTCGCTACTGTGGAGGGAATATCATCATCATCATCATCATCGTCATCTGATCTTGGCTTGAGTGACTTTTTGCTAACGCCTTCACCTGATTAGCATTCGAAACCAATTTCAATTCCAATTTCAATTTCGATTTCCATTTCGATTTTCGGTTTTCGGTTTTGAATTTCGTGATCTCCAAACTGTTATCGCTGATCTCCGGCTGATGATTGGCAATCATCGCCCCAATATCAATATCAATGTCGTTGATCCCCACCGATTCTGTTTGCTCATTTCGATCTGGCAATCTCTTGATAAAATCGCCATAAAAATTGTATCAGCTGCTGCCGTTGAATTATGCAAATTGAGTATATTCAGTCGCAGTCCATAAACAACAAGTCACTGCTCAAGACGATTTTTATATTTTTTTGTTGCCTTTCCGCTCGATTGAAATTGCAATGTCCGTCATAAAAGTCACTGGACGATAAGATTTTTATGTGAACAGATGGTTTTATTTGAGATTTTAATTTGTAAATCCATTCATGATTCTCAATTGCTAATTTTTGCCCTCTTTTCTTTCGTTGCAGGTAAGTTTCAAGACTGGAATAAAATTAAGAGGAGAAATATGAGGCATTCAAAGGTTATGCTCGGTAACTTGAGTGGGATATTATGAATTTTGTGATAAATGTTCTACGCTCTTTAGTTGCTTTTACTTTATTTAATGGGGAATATGAAAGAAATATATTTAATATGATAATAATTAAGATTTTAATTAAATATTACCAAAATCAGACTACAATTTATATAAAATAATAAGAAACTGGGAGTCTACCCTCTCAAAAGTGTTTCTAAAATTTTACTAAAGATTATATTACATACAGAAATTAATAGAATCATGGAAGCACTCATAAACACCGCAACTATTTTTATAAATTGAATTCCCAGAAGCTACTCGTGAAAGAAACATATTTAATATGATAATAATAAAGATTTTAATTAAATATTACCAAAATCAGACTACAATTTATATAAAATAATAAGAAACTGGGAGTCTATCCTCTCAAAAGTGTTTCTAAACTTTTACTGAAGATTATATTACATACCGAAATTAATAGAATCATGGAAGCACTCATAAACACCCCAACTATTTTTTTATAAATTGAATTCCCAGAAGCTACTCGTGATTTTGGGGCGTTTTTAAACGCCTTCGCTTGGGTGGTCCACCGTTTGCAATCGCAAATTAGCCATCTCGGCAGCTGCTGCAATTTTTCATATTTCTGTGTGTGTACTTTTTTGCAAATATGTATGTTTTTTTCGTTTTTGCATTTTGTTTTAATAATTTGCGCCTGCAATTAAAAATCATTAAGCCAAATCAGCGCGGTCTGCCCGACGGGCACTCTAATTAAAGCTGATTGTGTTGATTCGGTAAAAAAAAATAAGAAAAATATGGGAAAATTATGCACAAACATTTGTACATAGATGCATGTATGAATGCTGCAATTGTTTTTAATTGCCAGCATGCCGGACAGATATATAGAGAGAGATTGGGGAGAGTCCATAAGCCAAATTGTGTCAGACATAAATCTGACCATCTGCTGGGTGGGTTGCTTTTTGTTTCACTTTTCTATTAACGTTTCATTCATGATTTCCACGCGACTCCGTCAAGACAAAACACACCAAATGGCCAAATAGAAACACACCAAAATATAAATATAAATAGGCAACCCAGGCATTAATTATGGCCGTTTATAAGGAAAAATCGTTTTAAAAGTTGTCATGCCCAAGCCTGGAGTGTGTGTGTGCCGTGCAAACACTGTCAGAGGCTTGGCTGGCAACACACAACTCTGGCGTTGGAAACCCGTTTACCTTCGCCATCATTCTTTTTTATTAGGAAAACAAACGATTTTGTTTTGACTTCAACTTTGGGTTAAAGTCTTTTCGCCACAGCCACAGCCTCTCCCTTTCTAGCCGATGATTAATATTCTGTGTATCCAGTCAGAAGTTTGGCCAATTCCCACAAGGATTTAGAGAACATAAATTGCCTGACCATGTAGTCCACACCTTGGCAAAAATTCAAATTTCCACAGAAACTGATTTAAATGATAGTAATTTGATTTCTTGGAATATACAGAGCAAGCTTGAGTCACAGATTCCTAAAAAAAACGAGTTAGTTTTACTAGAAACTTAATAGAAAATTTTAGTTCAAACCATCGCATTTAATATGCCAATAAAACTTTCTTCAAAACCTCATGCAGACTCGAGTTAATTTCTATACAAAATACAAAAATTGTATGTGGGCATGGTGGCCATTGGCAATCTATAAGTCATTGTTCCATTGGAGGGCGTATGCAAAACAAAATGGGTAGAAAACAATTAATTGCTATTGATTTACGGGGCGTATGCTTGATTTATTTAGCAATCGCTTGACCAAAAACCAGGCGGGGGCATTCATTTTCTTTCTTTCTGTATATATTTTTTTATATATTATTTATTGCCCACATGCGCCAAACAATGGAAGACCTGAAGCCAATAGAAACTGATGACTTCATTGCCAATGTTGCAACATCATCAGCAATAATCACAGTAGCCATTGAAGGAAGCTGCTGCTGCTGCTGCTGCTGCTGCTGCTGGTGATGGCCCGCAGGCGAAATTCCGATTCCATGTGGGCTACTGTTGGCTGATTTTGTGGTTATTACCCTCTCACCGTGTCTTGTAGCCAATGGTTAATAGCTGGTAATAACTCTCTGATGATGAAGCTGCTGAGATGATGAGAATGATGTAATTATGCTGCTAGTTAAGCCAATATCAGATCAGTTTCAGATATTCTCTTTTGTTCCTTTTGCCTTCAAAATAAAATGTAGATCAGACAAACAACTCAAATTCTAAATATCCATGGCGCCTTTACATGTTATTTCTCTCCCAGCAGCCTCCAAGCAAATGGCTTTTGTTTTCTTAACTGTTTTCGCTGTTGTTGTCGTTATCTCTTCTCTCGAAACCCGGCTAATTTATGCAGCTTTGCTATGCTTTGCATTTCAAGCAGTTTCCTCTGCTCGATCACATGTCCACCAAACTGGTATACATAGCGACAAGACAGTATATATCCGCTATATAAGACGGGGGTTACTTTTGAACCCGGATGTGCCTCTGCGCCTCTCTAATGCCAATTCAATTTGAGGTCTAATGTAGATTGAGATACGATTTATGCAAAGGGCGGATCAATTCTGGTCTGGTGTAGGTGTCGTCTGAAGTTGGAGTTACGAGGCGACAGAAGCCGCATCAGCCACAGCAACCACAGCATCCGGCTGCCCACGCACTAAACATAGAGAGAGAGAAACACAGACAGACATTTTGCTTAGCATTTTGTTGTGCCAACTGTCCCATCTGCTAAGATCTCTCCTCCTCCCTTTCGGTGGGTATTCAAGAATCGCTCGCACGCTCCCTCCAAAAGCCCACGCTTCTTGACTCGACGCAATTCGGCGCGGTTTTTATCGCGCCGCTTGGGCGTTTGTGATTTAATTAAAAATATGCGACACTTAATTAAAACGCATGCGACGAGAGACACTTGCAAATATTTAAACAGAGAGAGAGAGAGAGATACTGCATTTTATTAAGAATTTTGACAGCATTTTGATTAAGAGCCCAGCCGCCCGAGGCACTTGGCAGGTTCACTTACAAACGCCCACGATTCGGCAGCAAGTTATGGGAAATAACTGGTTGCCGCGTTGATTTATCGGGAGACGAAAAAACCTAGGCAGCCGGCCATTCATGGCTTACACAGCTAGCAGCTTACAGCTTACAGCTAGCAGCTCTCAGCCTCACATATTAAAGCCTGGCTAACAGCAAAAACATGTTTGTATTGCCAGTGACAAGTTTTGAAAGTCAATTAAACGCTTGTAAAATGCATTTATGCAAAAGCGAATGAAACGCACTAGGAATTTTATAGAAAACAATGGTTGCTGTTACACTGAAGAGAGTTTGCTATAGAACCAGTTCCTTCCAGACCAAATTACATAGAAATCTTAATGCTTATCGACTGGCGAATGTCATCTAATCTCATGGCAGAAAGGGAAAGTTCCCGTGCGCCATAACAGAACGCTTGAAATGCGCAAATGCCTTGATAAAAACCAAAACATTTTTTTGGCAACCTCACAAACAATTGCCGCAACTAAATTTAAATTGCCCCCAAAAGAATTATAGCCAAGTAAACCGTGGCAAAATGGCTGAGAAGACGACGACGACGACGACGTCCGACAAACAAACAAACATCAGATGATGTGGATAAAAAGCCAACGTCAGCAAGTCACAAGTAGTCGCCACCGAATAAATCTGCCAATATAAATAAATCTGCTTTTGGCAGGGGAATCAGATAGGAAAATCAAATGCCAACCCAGCCAATGCATTATGGAAAATGCCGCCCACTTTTCTTGAAATTTGTTCGCCTAATTTTCTGTTTCTATTTAAGTTTCTTTTTTTTATAATAAATACCAGGGAATACAAGACGGCGCAGCCTACGTTGAACAATAAAACTTAACATTATTATTATATAAAAACGAATAGCACAAAAACAAGCCATGAAAATGAAAACAGACGCCCACAGGCCGCAGGCAACGAAATCGAAATGAAAACGATGGGCGGGAAAACGTGCGGAAAAGCACAAAGGCCTCAAGTGGGAATTTTCATTAGGTGACTAGGTGAAGACTCTTAAATATAAATTTAAATAAATGTAGAGTAAGAAAGCTAATTTATTATAGTTTCGATCAGAAAATCTTATTTTCAATTGATCATAAGTAATTAATTATTGAATTAATAAGACGGAACTTTGAGTTTTTATTAGTTTGTTTTTATACGTTAATTTCTCACATATTTTTCTAGGATTATTTTCGGAAGAGCATTCAGTTTTCTTTTAGATTTTCCTTAAATTATTCTAAGTAGGTTAGTGTCCCGACTAAGCACCTCCTCAGACGTCACAGTTTTGGATCTTAAATTTGTTGATATTGCAGATTTCTTGTTTTTTTTTTTTTTTTGCTGCTTTTGTTTGGATAAGATTTAGGGAGCTGATGATGCGCATTCCATTCTATTCCATTGATGAGCTCACATCAGGTGTTTGGTTTACTTTGCGCGTACTACAAGTAGTAGATGGATTTGTGTATCTTTTGGCAATCACATGACTGCGTCCAAGAGCGTAAGCACTTTCCGAATACTTTTAAATAGTCAAACATGCATAATATGAACTGTAATTAAATATAAAAATATATTTAGGCTAATAAAAGGGAAGTTTTTTGGAAATAAGTGCAAACTAAGAGATTTGTAAAGGTTGTTACATTGAAAAATAAAATGTAATTAGTATTTCCGGCTAAGAATTCGTTCAAATATATAAAATATACTTGTCTTTTAAAGAGTTTGGTATATTTTTTTAATATTATTTTAAAGAATCCAAGACAATATTACTTTATTTTCTATACCAAATGCTACCTGTGGAACTTTTAACTTTGTTTTAAAAAAAGTTCCCAGGCAGTTTCCGCTCTAGAAGTTGCACTTTACCTTTTTTTTATTTGCATCTTAGCGTATGTAGGCGATCAACGGATGTGGAGAGTGCAAAAATTCCAACCCAATGAGAAAGGGATGGGAGCTCAGGCTTGTGGGAGGAGCAAGCCCATCGTGTATGCAGCACAGATATATTTTTAGCCATTTGATGCAATGTTCGCGGCACGATCTCGACAGGGAGGCGGCCCAACGCCCACAGCCCACAGCTCACGGATCTGATCGGAACGTAGCTCTCGCTGATCGCAGCTCTCGGGGATCCCAGATCATCATAGCATCTGTGCCTGTGGAAACTGCACCCATGTGAGAGAGAGAGGGAGCGAGCGAGAGCGTTGGCAGCGGAAATCGTTAGCTGAATCATGCCGTAAAATATTCCCCACATGCGCCCATCGACAGTGCGTTGCAAAACTATAAAGCCACTGGGCCACACACACATACACTCAGCCGAGATCGTGTCAATACTTTTACTGCCCACTGTTTCCCCGTTTATGGCTCTCTGTGATGCAGCTGCACAAAGTCGACGGAGAGGCTAATTAAAATAGCAATCCAAATAAAGTAATTACGGGTCAATGTTAATCTCTTTCGGAGATTCGCTGGCCAAATGTGGGAATTCAGGCATAAAAGGAGCTATGTACAATTGCCTTTGATTGGAAAACAAATCTCATTCTGGCAATATAATGGGTTTCTCAGGGTTGTACAAACTTCTAAGCATTTATTTAAAGAACTCTTGTGAGATATCTAACTATAAACTTGACTTATCAAATCAGGTCAGTTGAGGAAAATTAAATTCATTATCGAATTGGTTTAGAACTGTGAGATAAAGGTAATCTGGTAATCGCATTCAATTAGTGATAGAACACGTTCTCCTCTGGAACTGAACTTGTTTTTTTATTTAGCGCAATTAGCGAGATGAATGTGGTGTATTTTAGATAATGAAATAAGATCGATTGTAAAAAATATGCGGAATGCGGAAATACTAAAGATAATACTTCAACAGCAAGGTTTAGTTTCTGTCTTGTGAGTTGTAAGTGTGCCTTCTTGTTAAAATGTGAATTATGATTGGAATCAGCTTTAGTTTTCGATTCCATTTATGATTGAAAATATTATTTAACGATGCTGCTGTTGCATCTTTTGTGTGTTCTGAATGCCGACCAGGTAGGGCATCCTCCTTTGACTTCCTTTTCGTGTTTGAAGAGTTTCACATAAAAATGGTTGTTTATGGCAACCGGCTAACACACACACACACACACACACACACGCGGAGAGACAGCCAAGGAGCCAACCTGGAGATTGCTTTGTTCTGGGCTGCCAGTTTGTGGTTTTGGTTTTTTTTTCAACTTTTCGGGTTTGGCTGAGTGGCAAGCGCGTGCACTTGGCGCCAACTTGGAGCCGCCACATTGCCTTGCCCCCTCGAGCAACATTTACTGGAGGAGGCCAGCCATCCTCCTCCTCCTCCTGCTCTTCCGCCTTCCGCGGTTCGTTTCATAATTTGGTTTCCCCCTTTTTGTTTTCGGTCTCTTCTTGGCCTGCAAGAAATTCATAATTTGTCTGCAACGCCAAGAGGCTACCGTGCTACGTGGCCATCTTTTGCCTGTGATTTTTCCCGGCAAAGGCAAAGGCACAGACGCAGGCACTGGCGCAGGCATAAGAAGCAACAGGTATTCGGCGAATAAAACTTGGCAAGAGTCAAATGAAAAGCTAAACAATTGAGTATATACATATGTCGGGTATATATGTAATATATCTCGCGGGAAACGCGTGGCGACAGCAGCCAAACAGCAGCTGTCGCTGGCTATTAAATTGTAATTAAATTATTATCTCGCCGTGGATGAGGGCGTGGCAACATCCGCCAATTTGTTGGCTTTGCCTCGGCTTTTAGCCAATTGCCATAAGTATCAACTGTGCTTGTGGCATGCAGTTTGCAGGCATGTGTCACTTGTTGTTTTTCACAGCCTTGACTACACGCGACCTGGGCCAGGTATTGCTCCCAAAAAAACAAAATAAGAAATACGCTCTACATTCCGCCAGTCTCATTCATTGTTGGGCAACGTTCGCTCGTTGATCGTTAATCAGTGGAATTGTATCTTTTAGAGCCGTTTACACATGGCCATTAATGGCTCTGCAACTGCGATCTCGTTTTTCGTGTGAATGTTGTGGCTTTGATGGATGATTTGCTGGATAGCTTGAGGTCTCTCGTAACGAGCGTAAATAAGCGCATGGAATTCGAGATTTTTGTTTTCTTAGAACGAGCCAATAAACAATAATGGGAATCGGAAAGCCTTATCGAGTCAGCAAAAGCAAATACAACCAAAGTATACCAAAGCAATCCTCTCCAGCGGACCAAATCCATGACACACATCCGTTTTGGCGAACGATCTACACTTTACGACATATAAATGGGCGATGGCGGTATAAAAATGATCTAAAAATATGCTAAATACTTCGCACAGTCTGTCTAGCTGTCATGGGGGTTTACAAACAAATCACCTTTTGCTGCCGCCACAAACGATAAAAAATATGGCTTTAAAGGCGTTTTTATGAATGAACTGCCGCGGCAACTGCGGCGAATGCAATTAAAACTAGGAAAATGCTTTGAACAGGTCGCGGGGCAGGCAACTCCCCAGCTCTCCAGCCAACCATGGGAACATCCATCCATTCATTCATTCATCCACCCACTCGACTGGACGTAACTCAGCCATCTAACGGTCTGGTCTCTCTCCTCGGCGGGGAAAAACGCACTTAGTCCACGCGAACGGCTGTCGCAGGCGGTTTAAGCGGCCATAAAACTCGCGTCCAATGGCCCGACGCCCACCATAACGGTTGAGAGCTGCTTGCTGCTCATGTTCTCCGCTTTCCTGCTCCACTCTGGAGTGACCAAAACAGTAGGAACTACTGGGCACTGGCTACCGGCAAGCAGCAGCCACTTGCAACGAGCTTGTAATTAGTTGGCAGATTTGCCAGCGACCTGAATCAATTGCCCGAGTTACCGTTACCCCCCCGTTAGGCCCCACCCACCCACGGCACCCAAAGGCTCTGCACTTGCAGCTGCCACTTACCTCTTCCACTTGCCACTGCCTCAGTAGCCGCAGTAGCCACAGTAGCCACAGCTGAAGCAGCCACACGGCCCACTCTTCATGCTCAGACGCATTTTCACGCAACGCTGCTCGCTGGCGGTTTGCTCGCGATTTAAATCGCCAAGTCAGGCAAAGGCTTCACGATTTATTCATTTATTATTATTAAGTTATTAATTAATCCGCTATTTGATAATTATTTGTTGGAGAATATTCTCTAAAATAAGTAATTTAAATATTTGTTAACCGGGGTTCGTAACCAGAAATAACAGGTTCAACTGATAGCATTGATTGGCTTAAAGGAAAGGCTTAAGCCAGCTTCCTCATCAAGTTTAAGTGCTTTTTAAGCCAGTAGAACCTTAGTTATTACCTCCTGTAATCGGATAGCATAAAAAACGTTCAAGTCAGGGGCTTAAAAATGCATAAAGACAGTTCTTCAGTTTGAAGTAATCAAAGAAACTTAAAACCGATTTAATAGCAAAGCACTAAAATCTCGTACTTGCTAGAAAAGCTTAATTCTCGAATATATTTTCTTATGGAAATGTTGTTCTCTTACCATTACAGCCCGCTCACTGACCTGCTACTGCGATGGCAGCTGTCCGGATAATGTGATCAATGGAACCTGCGAGACCAGACCCGGAGGCAGCTGCTTCAGCGCTGTCCAGGAGCTGTACGATGAGACAACTGGCCTGTACGAGGAGGAGCGCACATACGGTTGCATGCCACCCGAAGAAAACGGCGGCCTTCTAATGGTAAGTTTTCTAAATTAAATCTAAAAAAATAGAATCAATTACTAATAGTTCCCTTTTTCCCATGTTTGCAGTGCAAAGTGGCCGTCGTTCCCCACCTGCATGGCAAGAACATTGTCTGCTGCGATAAGGAGGACTTCTGCAACCGTGACCTGCATCCCACATACACACCCAAGTTGACTACACCAGCGCCGGATCTGCCCGTGAGCAGCGAATCCATGCATACGCTGGCCCTCTTCGCCTCCATCCTCGTCTGCCTGTCCGTTCTAATGATGATCCTGTGCAGCGTCTGCTTTACGTACAAGCGACGCGAGAAGATGCGAAAGCAGCCACGTCTCATCAGCTCCATGTGCAACTCACAACTGTCGCCGCTGTCGCAGCTGGTGGAACAAAGTTCGGGCTCCGGATCGGGCCTGCCGCTTCTGGTGCAACGAACCATTGCCAAGCAGATCCAGATGGTGCGGCTGGTGGGCAAGGGACGGTATGGCGAGGTCTGGCTGGCCAAGTGGCGAGATGAGCGAGTGGCTGTCAAGACGTTCTTCACCACCGAGGAGGCTTCCTGGTTCCGCGAAACGGAGATCTATCAGACAGTGTTGATGCGTCACGAGAACATCCTGGGCTTCATTGCAGCCGACATCAAGGGCAACGGAAGCTGGACACAGATGCTACTGATTACGGACTACCATGAGATGGGCAGCCTGCACGATTACCTCTCGCTGTCGGTGATTAATCCGCAAAAGCTGCAGCTGCTGGCCTACTCCCTGGCCTCGGGCTTGGCTCACCTGCACGACGAGATCTTTGGAACCCCAGGCAAACCAGCGATTGCCCATCGTGACATCAAGAGCAAGAATATATTGGTGAAGAGGAATGGTCAGTGTGCCATTGCTGATTTCGGACTGGCAGTCAAATACAACTCGGAACTGGACGTTATTCACATTGCACAGAATCCCCGAGTGGGCACACGGCGCTACATGGCCCCAGAGGTGCTAAGCCAGCAGCTGGATCCCAAGCAGTTTGAGGAATTCAAGCGGGCGGACATGTACTCGGTGGGACTGGTGCTGTGGGAGATGGCTCGTCGCTGCTACACACCTATTTCGAGCAAGACGACCACCTGCGAGGATTACGCTCTGCCCTACCACGATGTGGTGCCCTCGGATCCCACTTTCGAGGACATGCACGCTGTGGTGTGCGTAAAGGGAATCCGTCCCCCGATACCATCACGCTGGCTGGAGGATGATGTACTGGCCACCGTCTCCAAGATCATGGCGGAGTGCTGGCACCCGAATCCCACCGTCCGGCTGACGGCGCTGCGTGTGAAGAAGACGCTAGGGCGGCTGGAGACGGACTGCCTGATCGATGTGCCCATGAAGATTGTCTAGAGTCCCGCCGTTCTAGGTTTGACCTAAGTTGCATTTAGTTTTTCTGTTTTTTTACCGAATGAATGAATGAATGCCTTGTTGTTCCCTTTGGAACTTCCTCTAGTTAGGTTCTAAACGTAAGCAGCCTGTACTTGAGCGGAGCAAGGCTGAGGATCATTATCCTCGAGAGGTGCCTATTCTACCGATTAGTTTAATCGCCGCACTGATTGTAGGCTAGAGCTTAGGGTTAACGCTTCGATATAAGTCGAGTTTAGGAGCTGGTAGGCTCCCCTGCAAAATCTTTGGTTAGAAAAATGCTTTAACTATTTGAGAAATATATAGGGAGTATATACGAGTATATATATATGTTTATGTACATAAGTAAATCGAGCTAAAATCAATCGGAATCGAAATTTAAATGTAACATAATATATAGTTTTTGTGCCAGCTTTTGTACGCTTTATTAACGTTACAAATTAAGTCCCCCCGAGGCCTTAGCCTCCACATACAACATATATATATATATAAATATATCTGTATATGTATTTATGTGTTATGTTTGTGTTTAGTGATTAAGTAACACAGACTTTGCCGACTTTTGTGTGCAAGTGAATGCTGCCTTTTGTAAAATCCACGGAATTAGTTGCCTTAAGACACGAGTGTAAAGACAGGAGAATACAGACAGAAGGATACCAGCCTTGACCCAACCTTCCTTCTCTATATTAGCATATATTTTGCCTCTTAGAGATACATGTATTGTAGAACCCGAAGTAGTTCGGTTCCTTTTGTTTTTCTTTCTTTCTTTCTTTTTGTTTTCCCTTTTGTAAATAGCAAAGATGTTTATAGGCCGCTAATCATATATAGTATATATATAAATTATATATTATCGTTATAAGCGATGCTGTAAATACTATATATGTTATGTATCTTTATCTGTAACCATATAACTTATCTCTTATCGTTCTTGTATCGAGTAACCTTGTTTAAGCTAGAGTTAGAGAGTAATCGCTAGCCCCTAAGAGCAACGAGTAATGTAAGCTAGTTGGTTATGTACAATCTGTAAGACGATATTTCAGTTCAGTTTAGTTTCTTTCTGTTTCATTATTACTGCGCGCAGACCACAAGAACTAAAGTTTGTATTAAAGCGTTTAGTTAATTTATTTAAAAATAATAAAAAATTATTATTAAACCCAAAAGCTTCGTTCTATAAATGGTTGGTAATATATATCCTTTGGTCAGCAAACACGATTCCTCTAGTCGCCCGTCATCATCTCCATGAATTCTGCGATCACAAAGAAGGGAAATAATTAATAATTTTACGCATTTCACACACTAAACAGGGCAGCCAACCGTCAAAGTCCACGGTGCCGGAGCCATCAGTATCGATCTCAGCAATGATGCCGTCCAGATCGCTGGAGGATAGCTTGTCGTCGAGGGCAGCGAGGATTTCCTTGAGCGTTGAGGTGGTGATGTAACCATTGCCCTCGCGATCGTACAGACGGAAGGCCTCCTTCAGCTCCTTCTGTATGGCCTCGGCATCCTCCTCCTCCAGGAAATGGGCGGCGATGTTGCAGAAGCCATCGAAGTTCACCTTGCCGGTGTCCTCCGGATCGTTCTCATCGATCAGATCCTGCAGTTCGCTCTCCTCGAACATCTGACCCATGCTGTTCAGGATGGTCTTCAGGCGCAGGGTCTCGATGAAGCCCGTCTTTTGTGTGTCGAACATTTGGAATGCCTTGCGCATGATGTCCATCTTCTCGTCGTCCTCCTGCGGTTACCCAAAATTAGCCAACATTCGATTGCACAATCTCTCCCAGCGATAGATACCATTTTGTACGCGAGTATCAGTCAGTATCTGTGTGTGTTGGCCAAGCGGCAATAATTGTGAGCGAACTACCGCGTCGAATCCGTGTCCGTGTATCCCAGCGAGTCGAGTGTCGAGTCTCCAATGCGTTCCAACTGCGTTGGCCTGCGGGCGCGCACTAAACCGATCGCCTGGCCAAGATCATTATTTATAAACAACAAATTTCGCTTAGTGGAAGCGTCACTCATACGCAGCGTACACCTCGGCAGCGATGGCAGCGGCAGAGGCATCCCAAATCCATGGGTTATTGTTGGTTTGCCTTTCGGCAAAGCACTTTATTAACAGCCATTGGAATGCGACCTGGCGGAGGCGAAGGCGGAGACGGAGAAGGAGACGGGGACGGAGGCGGATGCGGAGACTGATTCTGGCCAGACGCGCTGATCTAAATCAGATCAAAGTGTTACAGGTGCACTGCCTGTTGGCGGATAGGGATCGGCAGAGGCATAGGCAACGGCATCGGGATCGGGATCGGGATCGGGATCGTGATCGGTTTTTCGGGGGTTCGGTGTCGGCTGATGCCTAAGGTCGGCGGCAGAACGACGACGTCATCTCCATCATCTTTGGCGCTGGCAGCCGGAAAAACGAGCGCACAGCGCACGCCACAATTATGCAAAGAGCAGCAGCACCCATATTGGGCTACACAGATACTACAGATAGGAGACTGAGATACAGATACAGATACAGATACAGATACACCCTCGCCACCCACATATCGAAGTGTGCGTGCCTGGTCGGTCGGTCACTCAGTCAGTCACTAAAAATCGACTATAAACGTCTTCACAATCAGTCACAAAATCAGCGAGATTTTCTCACGGTAATTGTATTTTTAGTACTTTATAGCAATTTTTGTCCATATGATCATGAGTGGGCCAGATGCCTCCGCTGGCTTCCACAGGCTCATAGCTGCTACCGCTGCTGCTACCGCTGCTGCTGCTGCTGCTGCTGCTGCTCCTCCTCCTCCACCTACTACTGCTGCTGCGGTTAACCACACACGCACACAGAACCAGTCGCGTCGCGCAAATTGTTTTCTGCGCAAAAATGTTGATTTGGTTTTATATTTTTGCTTTAAAACAAACAAACAGGCATTCAAACTGGCAAATGGACATCAGGGGCGAGATGGACGACAGGCCACCATTGTGCACAATGAACGATGGACGATAGAGTGGGTTTTTTTGGACTTGGGTTCTCGTTCACAGATAGTTCTCTGTCCGTGTGTAACCTTCCGGCTGCGGCGACGGAATTTTTTGGCAACAGCAAAAGGCAAAAGGCAAAAGGCAGGCGGCAGTAGCAGCAGTAGCTCGGTCGGTGGCAAGAGCAGCAGCCGCCGCAACTTTGATGGTCATTTGATTTTTATTATTTATGACAAAACGTGAAACGCTTTTGGAATGTCCCTCGACAGGTGGTGGGGGGACAGGGAACGGGTTGAGTGCACTCACACACCGACACAAGCCTCGACGACAGTTCGATTGTTTTTGCATAATTCTCAAAATGTGTGCTTCCTCATATAAATAGCTCAAGTGGAGGGGACCACAGACGTGGCACAAGTTCTAATTCGGATGCTGACAGTTTGGTGGCATGAAATTTAAGGCTAGATTTACGACGTAATTACCAAAACGAATTGTACTCGGACCCGGCACGGGAGCGTACTTTATATGCGTAATTCCGTTTGTATAATATGATTTATGGCGAG
Organism: Drosophila truncata; assembly: GCA_008042515.1. NCBI lineage: Eukaryota > Metazoa > Arthropoda > Insecta > Diptera > Drosophilidae > Drosophila > Drosophila truncata. The sequence continues at coordinate 301,904 of VNJQ01004849.1, forward strand.
GGAGTTTAGGGGAAATTTTTTTATGTAAGGAAAACAAAATTTCAGAAAAAATATTTTAAAGAAAAACTGGACATGGGTTAGCACAGATTTCTAGAAATTAAAATTGTGTATTATTCCTTGTTAAAACTTTACAAAAATAACATTTTACCTATTTAATATTACAAAATTAGTGTTATATAATTGTAGAACTTGTACAACCGTTCCACGATGTTAACTCCCTAACTAATTTCATTAAAATATAGTTTTGCTTTCGTAATTCTATTAAGCAAATCAAATTTGGTTAAATTTAGAAAGCTCCTAATAGAAGTTAAAACTCCTCGAAGCCCCTAACGCATCGGAAGTCATGTTTCAAGTGTGGAAACTCTTGATTTTAATAGGTAATACAAATCAGTTTCCAAAGAATTTTGATTATTTCCGCTTGTCAGGCATTTCATGTCGATTTGTGTACGCTACCTACGAGGACGCGGAGGAACCCAATTGCTTTACCCTAACTGAAGAATCCTGTCCCAATGAAAACATCACCTTTTGGTTCTACACGTAAGACAGAATCGCAGGAGCTAGACCACTTTGTACCCATCTATCTCTACAGCGATACTATTATAGATGGAAGACAATTGTGGATGCACAATTTGAGTGATGTGCAATTTCTACCTCGAAAACCGCTAAAGGTTTTAATTCATGGCTTTGACGGTAACCGCAACAAATTACCCAACAACCAGCTGCGTCTCCTGCTAACCTCTCAGAACTATCATGTGATATCCGTGGACTTTCATAACTTGGCCGTGGAACCGTGCTACTCGCAGTCTGTGGAAAACTCCAAGTACGTGGGTCGTTGCCTGGCCTACTTGCTGACAAAGCTCGTTAGCGACCGCCTGGTGTTCGAAGAGGATCTGCATTTGATTGGTTTTGGCTTGGGTGCCCATATTGCCGGGTTTACCGGCAACTTTATGCCTAAAAACCAACAACTGCAGCGCATTACCGCCCTCAATCCGGCCAAACCACTCTTTCTGGGAGCCGGTAACGACGATAGATTGGATACCAGCGATGCCAAGTTCGTGGATGTCGTGCATACGGATGTCCTGATGCTTGGCCTTTTAGATGCAGTGGGTCACGTGGACTTTTACGTCAACATGGGCATCAGTCAGCCCAACTGCGGGGACGTAAGCAAAAGTAAGTTACTCTGCAAATTTTAAATTTTAAATTAAATTGTTTTTTTTCCCCATAAGTAACATCCAATTACTGCGCCCACGAACGAGCTGTAACTTACTACGCGGAGTCCATAATGACACGCGTGGGATTTTTTGGTTACAAATGTCTCAATTACCATAGTTTTCTGGATGGATCGTGCCAGCAAAATAAGGATATAGAACAAATGGGCTTCTATGCCCGATTGGGGTTTGTACAGCCACCAAATGTTAACTCCGAAAATACTGACATTGCTTTGATTACAGAGCCAGGGGCGTGTACTTTCTGGAAACTAATTATTTTCCACCATATGCAATGGGCAGGAACCATTTGAATCTAAGCCACGACATTAGGAATCGAACTTTTATAGGCGATGACTTTCTAGATGGTTTTTTTGTAGTGAAAAAAGATCAAAAGCCAAAGTAAAAAAGAAATTGGTTATTACGCTATGATTATAACCAATAAAAAAAATATATTAAGCCAAAGCAAAAATAGAAAAATGACTTTGGGAAGAGATAAATATAATTTTTAGATTTCTAAAGAATTTATAGATATGAGATTTCGACAGAGTTTTGTACATAAGGTGAGAAGCAGGTGAGTTTGGCCCAGAGGAGCACCACCACCACCACCATGACAGCCATGTCAACAACTCGTTGGGAACAGATGACAGATGCCAAGAAAAAGTTGCCGCCACTCACAGTCAGCGGTGCCCTGAAAGTATATATGAAAAGCCGAAGTATAGAAAGCAATTTCACGCGCCTTTGGGTTTTCATTTTTCATTTGAAACGAAACATAATGGAATTTTTGGTTGCGAGGGGCGGCGAGCGAAACTAACGCGAAACTAACAAATTCGAATCCAAACAAGTGTTTGCATTCCGTCGCTACGAAGCGACGACAGCCGAGGATTGGATGCAGTTACTCGACTCGACTCGACTTCGACTTCAAATCAAAGCAGGCGACCGAGTTTGATCGATAAAAGTCACATGAAAACATTTTGTTAGGAGCGCCCAACTTTTCGAGCTAATCGGTACGGTGAGCTTTGTTGGCGATTAGTAAGTGGTTGAGTCTCAGACGGATAGGTTACGAAAAGCGCCTCAAATATGGAGGAGCTGCAGGATGCCAGCATCCATCACATGACCGCCAAGGTAATCGCAGCCATCAAGAACACCAAAAGCTATGAGCCCATCTACAAGGAGCTGCAGCGACTCGTATGCAATCCGAATGTGGACACACACGACATGCGCAACACCCTCGAGGACGCCATCAAGGGCGCCGGCCTGGAGACGGAGATACGGAATATTGTCTACAACCTGGTCCGCAGCCGGCTCACCAAATCAGATGATAAAGCGCTCCCACATAAACAGACTTCGGTGGGTTATTTGTATTTAAAATTCTAATCTTTTTTGAGTAGCCTAATTATATCTCTGCTTGAAGAAAACTAAATTCTTTCAGTTTGCTTAGTTATTTCCATCGTTTATAGTTGATTTCTTATTAAATTTAATATGAACCAGAAAGGAAGCTAACTTCGGCTTACCGAAGTTTATATACCCTTGAAGATTGCAATTGAACTATGTATTTAAAAACGAAATTCTAAGATAACATTGAATGGCCGAAACTCAAATTTGATGAAAATATGTTGAGAAACAGCGAAGTTTTTTAAATTTGGTCGATCATTCCTATTGCTCTCGATTTTTCCTATGGCAGCTATATGATATAGTCGTCCGATCGGAAACGTTCCGACTTATGTAGGAGTAAGGGGAATATAGAAGACTACCTGCAAAGTTTTATTCAGATAGCTTTAAAACTGAGGGAGGAGATGATGTTGTTGTCGTAGGCACAGATCCAGATTCCAGAAATCCGCGCGTTTTCAGTACAATTTCGTTAATTTCAGAATTTTATATACCAGGCGCTCAGAAGGCAGTAGCAAGCGACTGAAAAGTTTTATAAACTGTTATACTTTAGCCTAGTTTCGAACCGTATAACAGTTTAGCCTAGTTTCGAACTTTCTGTTATAAATGGTTGAAGTCTTCGCTTAGTAGCACACCAATAAGGTTTGAAACTCGGCTAAAGTATAACAGTTTATAATAGTGTTCGTTTGACCGCAATACTGCAATATAGCTAGATGAGCATCTCTAATGCAGCTTTTACTTTATGAAGTAACGGTGCCTGAATAAGGGGAAAGCAAAGAAGTCTCCTGATTGGTAAATGCAAATGTAAACAAAGGGCGGCCATGAATAAAACTTTGAAAGCACCGTTACAAGCAGGCTGCTTAAATGGCAAACAGCTGATCGCAAGTCACTTGCTGCTGGGCGCCGATCATTTGCTTGCTGTTTCTGTTCGCCTGGTAGGAAGAAATCATTAAATTGTCTAATTTATGTGGATTTAGCTCGCATTTTAAATAAAAACAACAACAATTTCAGCTTTATAAAAATAGTAAAAACAAAAATAACCATAAAAACAATAGCAACAAAAAATGTTGTTGTTTTAATGAGTTGGTGTGGTAAAAGTTATGTTGTTGTTGTTGTTTGCACAAATCCCGATTTCAATTTGTGGCATTTTAAGAGCAAATTCGCCATTTTCTGGATTTCAGGTACCAGGCGCACAGAAAGCAGCAGCAAGCGACTGAAACTGTTTTAAACTGGTATAAAAACTATTTATTAGATCTGGTCACACTGCAACATTAAGCTAGATACATTTGGGTTGGTCACACTGCAAAAAAGGCGCGAAGTTTGAATTCAAATTCAAAATAAAATAATATTCTTTATTTTCTCTTGTTTTTCCACTGAAAATGCCCAGTGGAACTTCAACAGCAACATATCTTTTGCAACAACAATATGTCGATAACAAAAACAACGGGAAAAAAATAATAATACTTTATTTGGATTTTAAATTCAAATTTGGCGCTTATTTTGCAGTGTGACCAACTCAACGGTATCTAGTCCATTGTGACAGTGTGACCAGATCACCTCAATCGTTTTTATAACATTTTATACCACTTTTCGGTCGCTTGCTACTGCCTTCTGTTCGCCTGGTATCTGATATTAAGAAATTTATTAATTTGCACTGAAAATATTACAATCCCTGGTAGAAGAATACATAAAAATAGTATATATATGTTAAAATTGATAAATGTAAAAAAAAAACATAATTAACATAAATGTTATTACTCTTACTGAAAATACCCAGATTGAAGTTTGGACAATAATAACAAAAATATTTTGACAACAATTTGCAAAAAAACCTAAATTGTATATTTCATATGTTCATATATTTTTTTGAATTTAAATTCAAATTTGGCGGAAAAAGAGATGTGTTTTAGATCATGTATGAGTTAAGGTTTTTTTTTTGCAAATTGTTGTTGTCAAAATGTTTTTGTTGTTGTTGTTTTACAAAATCTTGTAGCTGTAAGTTGTTGTTGTTGTTGTAGGCATAAATCCAGATTCAAATCTGCGCATTTTCAGTACAATTTCGTTAATTTCTGAATTTTATATACCAGGCGCGCAGAAGGCAGTAGCAAGCGACTGAAAAGTTTTATAAACTGTTATACTTTAGCCTAGTTTCGAACCATATAACATTTTAGCCGAGTTTCAAACTTTTTGTTATAAATGGTTGGAGTCTTCGCTTAGTAGCATAGCACTAAGGTTTGAAACTCAGCTAAAATATAACAGTTTATAATAGTGTTCGTTTGCTTGCTATTGCCTTCTGTGCTCCTGGTATCTGAAATCCCGAAATGGAGGAATTTGTACTGAAAATGGCCAGCTTGAAGTCTGGATTTGTGCCTACAACAGCAACAACATCTCTTTTACAGCAACAACTCGTTTACCAAAAACAACAGAAAATAAATAATATGGTTTTTGAATTTGAATTCAAATTTGGCGGCTTATTTCCCGCCAAATTTCACGATTTCTTCCTACCCGGCGAACAGAAACAGCAAGCAGATGATCGGCGCCCAGCAGCAAGTGACTTCAGATCAGCTGTTTGCCATTTATGCAGCCTGCTTGTAACGGTGCTTTCAAAGTTTTATTAATGGCCTCCCTTTGTTTACATTTGCATTGACCAATCAGAGAGCTTTTTTGCTTTCCCCTTATGGAGGCACCGTTACTTCATGAAGAAAAAGATGCATTAGAGTTGCTCATCTAGCTGTTTTGCCAAGTTTTGAGCCCAATATTGCAATATAGCTAGATGAGCATCTCTAATGCAGCTTTTACTTAATGAAGTAACGGTGCCTGAATGAGGGGAAAGCAAGGAAGCTCTCTGATTGGTCAATACAAATGTAAACAAAGGACGGCCATTATTAAAATTGGCAAAGAACCGTTACAAGTAGGCTGCACTAATAGAAAACAGCTGATCGCAAGTCACTTGCTGCTGGGCGCCGAGCATCTGCTTGCTGTTTATGTTCGCCTGGTAGGAAAAAATTATGGAATTGTCGGGCTTATGCTCTCTTTTTTTAATAATAATCAACAATTTCAACTTAATAATAAAAACAAAATTAACAATAACCATCAATTAAACCATAAATTTTCCCCATCCCATGGATTCTGTAAAAGAAATGTTGTTGTTGTAGGCACATCAAAAATTTTTTTTTTATTATAAAACGTCGAGCTTAATCCACATAAATTCGACGTTTTCATTAATTTTTCCTACCAGGCGAACAGAAACAGCAAGCAGATGATCGGCGCCCAGCAGCAAGTGACTTGCGATCAGCTGTTTGCCATTTAAGCAGCCTGCTTGTAACGGTGCTTTCAAAGTTTTATTCATGGCCGCCCTTTGTTTACGCTTGCATTGGCCAATCAGAGAGCGTCTTTGATTTCCCCTCATTCCGGCACCGTTACTTCATGAATTGCTAGCTGTATTAGAGATGCTCATCTAGCTATGTTACAGTATTGTAACAGATCTCCGTTGCTTGCTTCTGCTTTCTGTGCGCCTGGTACCTAAAATCCAGAAATTGACGAATTTGCTCTGAAAATGCACAGATTGAAGTCGGGATTTGTGCAAACAACAACAACAACATCTCTTTTACCACAACAACTTATTTACAAAAACAAAAGAAAATAAGTAACGTTTACGTTAACGTTTTTTTAAATTTAAATTCAAATTTGGCGGTTTCAGAGATGTGTTTTAGATCATGTATGAAATTAAGGCGTTGAGAGAATTGTTGTTGTCAAAATATTTTTGTTGTTGTTGTAAAAAATATTGTAGCTCTGGTTGTTGTTGTTGTAGGCACAAATCCAGACTTCAAGCTGGGCCATTTTCAGTACAAAATCCTCCATTTCGGGATTTCAGATACTAGGCGCACAGAAGGCAGTAGCAAGCGAATGAACACTATTATAAACTGTTATACTTTAGCCGAGTTTCAAACCTTATTTATGTGCTACTAAGCGAAGACTCCAACCATTTATAACAGAAAGTTCGAAACTCGGCTAAACTGTTATATGGTTCGAAACTAGGCTAAAGTATAACAGTTTGTAAAACTTTTCAGTCGCTTGCTACTGCCTTCTGTGCGCCTGGTACATAAAATTCAGAAATTAAAGAATTTGTACTGAAAATGGCCAGCTTGAAATCTGGTTTTGCGCCTACAACAACAAAACAACCAGAGCTACAAGATTGTACAACAACAACGACAAATATATTTTGACAACAATTTGCAAAGGTTGCGAATTTCATATATGATCAAAAACACATCTCTTTAACCGCCAAATTTGCATTTACTTAAAAAAAAAAACATAAGTTTATATTTTAAAAGGGTCGTAAGAATATGGAACGCCATTAAGCGGTAGCCGATTGATATGGTCACACTGCAAAAGAAAAGTCGCACCAAAATTAACCCACCAAATTTGACTTTTAAATTAGAACCTACTTTTGACACAGAAGTTAACCAGACAATTGCTTTACAGAAACCCACCGTTAGTGATCCACTTGGCTACTTAAAAAGGGCAGGAGTCCTGTGGGATCGTAGGGTTCGGAAAAGCCTGAATGCCATGTGCACAGAACTAAAGGTTCCCTTGCATGGACAGCCCCGAATTAGCGCCGATCGCGAGGACTTTATGGCTAAGTGGAATGAACTAAGCAACTACAATATGGGTGTGTAACTTCTAGCTTTTACTCCCGAATTTCTTACTGATATTAAATCTCCAGATTTGGCCAACTACAGACCCGTCTATGCACCAAAGGATCTCTTGGAGGTATTACTCTCTCTAAAGGGACCCGCCAAGACCACCGAAAATACAGAGTAAGTAAGAAAAAGACATTTCTAAGCATTAAGATGAGTTTGTGGTTTGGTTTGTGACTTTAGCCAAATCCCCCAGTGGGAGTTCTCACACATTGCCTTGCCTGTGAAGAATCTGTTCGAGCTGCGGGGCCATTATGCTGATCTGTTGCGTAGTGATAGCTATTTGGGAGTGCCCGATCTCACGGTTCAATGCCAGCGGATTCTGGAGGGCAGACATGCCCCCATGTGTCAGCAGTTCCTCAAGAAGGGCTGCACCCCGGCTCCCTACAGGGGAGCTCTGTGGGCATCCGTGCTGGACAGTAAACTACATGACTATGTAAGATTAAGTGACTTTTCTTTTATTTTTCATAACTTATAAAGATTTATCCCTTAGGACATTGACTACTGGCACAAGTTGCGTAATGCTGTGTGGACCACGGATCACATTGTGGACAAACTGGTCTTTAAGGACATCCAATTGACGGCCTCTAATGACGATCAGTACTTTGTGTTTGAGGATGTATTATACCAGGTGCTTCTGTGCTTCTCCCGAGACACGGATATAGGAAGCTGCGTTGATTACGAGACATTTCCGGTGAAGGGCAAGACGTACGAGGGTCCGCCGTCGGGCGTGGTGCCCTTCCACGGTATATGCATGTTCGCCGCTCCGTTCTGCTATCTGTATGACTCGCCAGTTAATCTGTACTATACCTTCCGGGCCTTTTACATACGCTACTGCCATCGGTTGACAACAATCAACACACACCCGCAGGGCATTGTCAGTTTGTGCCTGCTCTTCGAGAAGCTTCTACAGACGTATGAGCCGCAGCTGTGGTCACATTTTCGGGAGCTACAAATTCAACCGTGAGTAGAGAGTGAAAGACCGTCATGGAGACACTTTTATATCCATCAATCATTGCAGCCTGCGGGTCGTCTTCAAGTGGCTGATGCGCGCCTTTTCGGGGCATCTGCCGCCTGATCAACTTTTGGTTCTCTGGGACCTGGTAGGTGTATTTTCTAATTAAGTTTATTTAATTCTTCATTAATATTCCCATTTCTTGTTTAGATTCTGGGCTTTGACAGCCTTGAGATCCTGCCACTCTTCGCCATCATTATTTTAAGCTTTCGTAAGGAGAGCATCATGCAGGTGGCCTCGCTGGACAACATCGAGGCCATTCTAGCGGATCTGTCTTCCATCAAAGTGCTACCCCTAGTGCAACTAGCACTGAGTAGGGATTGAGGAACAAATTTCTGGCAATGTGTTGCAAAATTGAAGTATTATTTCGGTGTATTATTATGTTATAAAAAAAGTGTTTGAGCTTGATGAGGTATTTGATTTTATAATTTGGGGGATTTACACTTATTCAAATTCAAATTAATAGTACTAGTATGTCCATTATCTACTTGCGCTCCACAAAGTCTAGGAAAATGCCCCCCTTAAGAGCAGCCATAAAGTAGGTATCATCGAATCTATTATCGTCACGGGTCTTGGGATTAACCTTGATGTCAAAGTTCCTTAGGATCTCCACCAGAGCTGCTTTAATTTGGGTGACTGCAAACCTTATGCCTGGAAAGAGAGGTGGATTATTCGAGAGTTTTGACTCCCCTCCCGTCAAGTAAGACTACCCACCTGGACAAATGCGTGGCCCATCGCCAAAGCCAAAGTAAATACCTTGATCCCTGTACTTTTTGTTTCCTCCATTAACTTCCAGGAAGCGTTCTGGGTTAAATTCCTCGGGATCTTTATAGTACTGGGGATCGTGGTGAAGGGCGTTAACTGGAACGATGACCACATCGTCGGGATACACCTTCACGCTTACGCCATTTTTGTTCACAAATACGTGCTCCTGCGTTACCACTTTGCGGGCAACCAAGAGAGGTGGGAAAATTCTCACAGTTTCTGGAAAAAAGGATGCCATTGAAGATAAATTTCGTTGGATAGATCTGTGCATAACTAACCATGGATGCAGGCCTCAATAAAGGGCAGTTCACTCAACTGCTCAAAGCTTAGCTCTCCGGTACCGATTTCCTCCCTTAATCGCTGCTGCTCCTTGGGATTGCGTGCCAACATGAGCAGGATATGGGACAGAACCTGCGCTGTGGTCTCAAAGCCATCCGTCAGGAAGGTCATAGTATGGGATGTCAGCTCCACGGTATCCAGACCCTTTTTCTCCTGCAACTGCAGCATATAGTTGAGGAAGTCATCTCGCTGCTGCACTGGATTTTCCCGCCTCAACTGGATGCACTTCTTCATAATGTCAAAGAAAAATTCCTCAACATCCTTAGCGAACAGACCGACAGAGTAAATCTTGCGAATTGGAGGCCACAAATTCGCAACCACCGTGTAGAAAATAAATCCAAAGGACTGCTCAAAGACGCGTTTGATCATCCCCACCAGGGGTGTGGGATTGTCCGTGAAGCTCTGTGCGGAGATGCCAAGAACGCAGTCGGACACGACTTCGGTGGTGAAGCACAGGCACACATCCTTGGCATTCAATCCCCCAGAGGTGGCCATACGCTGCTGACGCTTAATAAAGTCGACCAGCTTTTTACACACTCTCTGCGAGACGGGATAGACGGCTTTTACCTTTTGGGGTAGGTTAGAGAAAAAGTCTTTAGTTAGAGTATATTGTGTTTGTGATAAACAAGCACTTCAGGCGGTAATGATAAGATAAGAGTGCTTTTTTGCTGCTAAACAAAAATTACTTTTTATTCCACACAATCAAATAAAATGTATTTTTTGCTTATCAATTCAGTAAATATAGTATGCCTTATCAAGACGATTTCTCAACAATTTACGACCTTGCTTTTATAAGGTTTTATTTATTTAAAACTTGCAGGTTTTAGCTTTAACTCACCCTGTTTGCCGAAAGTCCTGGCGTAACCTCGGCACGTCTTTCCTTCCAGGCCTCGCCTGTCAATATGAAGGGATTGTTGGCCAGGATCTTGTCCACTTTCTTGTTGGTCTGTCATAGAAATTCCTTTAGATTTTCTTTAGACTCTCTTTTAATATTCATTTTTAACTTACAAACTTTGCCATTTCATTGTCGTGGAAACTACGGAAATCGGTGACAAATATCTGATGAGCATACTCGGGACTCGTGACCAAAAGCTGTGGCATCCGTGTGTTGAACACTCCCACAATACTATCCGAGTTTTTGTACTGCCTGCAATGCATTTGTATTTGTCACTCAACAAATTCAACCCTTGATTAAATAAAATAAAATTAGCTTACTCGTAGATATCGTCAATGTCGTAGACCATATTCCGCTTCTGGGTAAAAATACTAGGAAAACTACCCACAAACGGCCATGATTTGGCTGTGGGAATGCCTCGCTTCTTCCAATAGTTAAAGTTCCAAATGAGGAAAAGATAGATCAAGGCCAAGAGGGCCACCACCACGAACAGAACTGTGGTAATGGGACACATGGCACAACCGTTCGCCAACGCGGATAGAAACCAACTGAGGCTCAATTGGGGAACCTCAGTGATTTCAATTGAACTTGATGTCAGTCAAGTGCTGCCGGCTGCCGGAGCTGTGCACCTAGAATATAAATTGATCAAATTGCCAGCGCCACAGATGTACATATAATGCTTCCCACGAAGAGCACACTGCCCGGGTTTTATTTTAATGATAAGACCGGGTTATGTTATCAAGATCAAGGGTCAAACAGTTCCCTATTTCGCAATTTAAAGGTGATAAAAGTAATAACAAAAGTGCTCCAACAAACCCTTGTCAGTCTGGTTCAAGACAGATGCACAGATAAGCCAATAGAAAAGATTCTCAAGACTTGATTAAATTTGAAACTTATCAGATGGTTGTGTGCTTGAAGTAATATTTTGTATTTATGCCTCTTATCATTATTGTTTTATAGGGAAACCTTCACTGGCGCTCTTTAAAATCCAAATAAATGCCACCCTTCAGGGTAGCCATAAAGAAGGTATCATCGATCTGATCATCCGTGCGTGTCTTGGGATTTACTTTGATCTCGAAATTCCTTACGATCTCCACTAGAGCTGCCTTGAGCTGAGTGAGAGCAAAACGTATGCCTGGAAAGGAAAGATGGTTCCATAAATTTTCTAATTTGGTTATCCTAAGCAACTCACCTGGACAGATACGCGGTCCATCGCCAAAGGGCAGATAGACACCCTTGTCACGGTACTTCTTCACCCCACCATTTGCCTCTAGGAAGCGCTCCGGCTTGAAGGAATCTGGATTTTCATAATACTGAGGATCGTGATGCAGAGCTTTCACAGGGGTTATGACCACATCGCCAGGTTTCATTCGCAAGGTGACTCCGTTCTTGTTCACAAAGTCGTAGGGTTCGGTTACCAGTTTGCGAGAAGCAACTTGTGGCGAAAACAAACGCAGTGTTTCTAGGAAATATTAAAATTAGTATATGGAATTAAGGAAATTTTAATTTAATTACCATGAATACAAGCATCCAGGTAGGGCAGCTCAGACAGCTGCTCAAAGGTGAGATCTGAACTTCCAATTTCCTTCAGCACCTTTTCCTGCTCCTCTGGATGGCGTCCCAGTAATAGGAGAGTGTGTGACAGCACCAGGGCTGTCGTCTCAAAGCCATCCGTGAGGAAAGTCATCGTGTGCGAGGTCAGCTCCACTGTGTCCAGTCCCTTCTTCTCCTGCAACTGCAGCATGTAATTGAGGAAGTCATCTCGCTGCTGCGAAGGGTTCTCCCGCCTCAAGCTGATGCTGCGTCTCATAATGTCGAAGAAGAAATCTTCCGCCTCCTTGGTAAACAGAGCCATGCTATAGAACTTGCGTATGGGTGGCCAGAGATTGGCCACCACGCTGTAGAGGATGAATCCGAAGGAGGAGTTGAACACTCGCTGGATCATTGCCACCAGGGGCGTGGGAGTGTCTGTGAAACTCTGAGAAGATATTCCCAGGACGCAGTCGGACACTACTTCTGTGGTGTAGCAAAGGGAAATCTCCATTGCATCCAATCCCTGTGAGGTGGCCATCTTTTGCTGTCGCCTGATGTAATCAGCGAACTTTTTGCAAACATTTTGGGACACTGGATACATGACCTTGACCTAGGGATTAGAATTATTTTAATTGTGGGAAGCCTTCAATAATATTCTAGATCCAGAAGAAGCCTTTTCTTGAATGGAAATTTACTTCTTAAGGCTTCTTTAACTTACCCTATTCGGGGACAATCCCGGCGTGATCTCAGCCCTCCTTTCCTTCCATTCATCCCCCTTCAAGACAAATGGATTGTTGCCCAGGATTTTATCCACCTTTTTGTCCACCTATTTGAAAGAAAAGTATATTATGCAGCTGAGTTTACACCTCATTAGAACCTTTTTTCACTTACAAATTTTCCCCGTTCATTGTCGTGGAAGCTCCGGAAGTCGGTGGCATAAATCTTGTGTATATATTCCGGGCACATAACCAGTAGCTGTGGCAGTCGTGTGGTGAACACACCAACAATATTGTCCGTCTCTTTGTACTGCCTGCCCGTAAAACGCAATAAGCGAGACATTTAATACATTAATAAATGGCACTCACTGATATATATCGTCGATGTCGTAGGCGATGTTCCGTTTGCGAGTGAAAATGCTGGGAAAGCTTCCCACAAATGGCCAAGAGGGAGCCGTCTTAATGCCACGCTTCCGCCAGTAGTCAAAGTTCCAGGTGAGGAATATGTAGACCAGTGCCAAGAGCACGGCAATCGAGAGCAGCACACAGCAGATGGGACACATGGCTCAACCGATCGCAAGGGAAGACGGAAGCAAACTAAACCGAGGAGCTGGCGCTCACTTGAGCTGCGTTAATTGAGCCCACGTTAACAGCCCCCAACACAACTTGCTTGATAAACGACTATATATCTTTGCCAGCTATAGTTCTTGCCGGACACAAGCACTTGCAATTCTATTAAATGAATTTATTTAGGTAAAAAATGGTTAAAATAACCAAGTCTTTAGTTTTTACATTATTCTTTAGCAGAGACACGAACCCTTTCATACATAAGGTGCAAACGGTTCAAATGTGTTTGAAGTCAAACTTGGTTCGATGTTGTTCAAGTTCGACGTTCGGTGATAGCAGAGAGTTTTGGGTTTGAACCCAAAAGATATATTTCTGAATCTCTTTAATGTTTACTATATGCAAGCTATAAAAATTGGCTTTCGTTATATATTGTTATATAAAATCCAGATAATGGACATCATCTCGTTCCTTATTGCATATACCGAGAAAAAAACATCCATCCGATACTGTTATCAGTAGATGCTATCACACTTTGAGAAGCTGCAGCGGTCTGATGAGCTTCAGTTGTGGTCCCACCTCCGTAAGATACAGGTCCAGCCATGAGGGTCCTAGAAGCTGTCGCATCATCTCAGAAACCAGACAGGTTTCATTATATTATTCAAGAACCTGCATATCCCCATCATCTAAAACTTCCGGAAGGAAGGAATCGTCCTGAAAACCTTCAAAGAAGAAGGAGGAGAGGAAACCTTCTTAAAGTCCGTGGACAATCTTGTTGCTTAGAACTCTGAAGCTTAAGGTCACAGATGTGCTAATTGATTGAAAACACATGCCAAGCCCATCAACGTATGATTGTGTCTTTAGATTAGCCTTGAACTACAAGAATGCTGCCTTGATCCGAGTAAGTGTGAATCTATTCCAAGAATAAATGTTTTTGTCAATACATATCAGTTCCTAGTTCCTACCCGCGCCTAGAAAAACAACCAAATAAAATATAATATTAATAATAATAATTATTGCGAAATGTTATCACAAACGCACTGTCATGTACAAGAAGCTAGATTTTCCCCTTGATTTTGCTTGATTGTCAATTCTTCGGTTCAGTTAAGTTTCGGCTGCTGTTGCGAGCAATTCTGCAATAATGGATCCGATTGGCTGGGCACTATCCTTGATTGCCATCCTTTTAACGCTGATCTATGTGTTCCTCACCTGGAACTTTGACCACTGGAGGAAGAAAGGAATCAGGACAGCGCCTACTTGGCCATTGGTTGGCAGCTTTCCCAGCATCTTCACTCGCAGGCGGAACATTGCCTACGACTATGATGATATCTACGAGTAAGTGCGATGAGATAGTGAATATAAATATGATGGATAAAACAGAGGTCCCTTTGCAGACAGTTCAAGGATACGGACAAAATAGTGGGTGTGTTCAACACCAGAGTGCCACAGTTGCTGGTTACGTGTCCGGACTATATATACAAGATTTATGCCACCGATTTTCGGAGCTTCCATAATAATGAGTGGGAGAAGTTCGTAAGTAGAAATATATAACTATATATACATATATCCATATCTATATCTGGTGTTTTTTAAATAAGTTGGACAAAAAGACAGACAAGATCCTGGGAAATAATCCCTTTCTGCTGACAGGAGATGAATGGAAAGAGAAAAGATCAGAGATCACGCCAGGATTATCGCCGAATAGAGTAAGTTGAAGAGCTTTATCGAGTCCTTAATAAGAATATAAATACCTTGCATATTTTAGAACATTTTAGAGCTTTCTTTTTACGTAATAACCCTTGAAATAATCCCATCCCATAGGTCAAGGCCGTGTATCCCATCTCACAAAGTGTGTGCAAAAAGTTCGTGGACTTTATCAGGCGGCAGCAAAAGATGGCCACCTCACAGGGATTGGATGCCATGGAGCTCTCCCTCTGCTACACCACCGAAGTGGTGTCCGACTGCGTCCTGGGTATCTCCGCTCAGAGTTTCGGGGACACACGAACACCCATGGTCAGAATGACCCAACGGGTGTTCAACTCGTCCTTCGGCTTCATCTTCTTCAACATGTTGGCCAATCTCTGGCCCACAATACGCAAATTCTACAGCGTGGCCTTTTTCAACAAGCAGGCGGTGGAGTTTTTCTCGGATATAATCAGACGCTGCATTAAATTGAGGCAGTCTTCACCGACGCAGCAGCGCGACGACTTCCTCAACTACATGCTGCAGCTGCAGGAGAAGAAGGGCCTGGACACAGAGGAGCTAACCACGCACACGATGACATTGCTCACGGATGGCTTTGAGACGACGGCCATGGTATTGGCTCACACTCTGTTGATGCTGGCACGCCACCCGGAGGAGCAGCAAAAGGTCCTAGAGGAAATTGGAAGCGCAGACTTTACCTTCGATCAGCTTACCGATCTTCCCTACCTGGAAGCCTGCCTCCATGGTGAGAGAATACGAATTAAATATTTCTAATCTCTGTACTAACTCTGAAATTTCTTAGAAACTTTGCGTTTATTTTCGCCGCAAGTTGCTGCTCGCAAAAAGGTTACCGAAGCCTACGATTTTGTGAATAAGAACGGAGCCACCTTGCGGGCGAATCCTGGCGATGTGGTCACCATACCAGTGAAAGCTATACACCACGATCCTCAGTATTTCGAAAATCCAGATTCCTTTAAGCCAGAGCGCTTTTTGGAGGCAAATGGTGGGGTGAAGGAGTACCGCGAAAGGGGTGTCTACCTGGCCTTTGGCAATGGGCCACGCATCTGTCCAGGTAGGTGGATACCTTGGGGAAAACACTAGTTTATATAACAGTTTAAAGATTAACGAAATAATCTCTTTTTGCAGGAATGCGCTTTGCTCTTACTCAAATAAAGACGGCACTCGTGGAGATTGTACGCCACTTTGAGATCAAGGTTAATCCCAAAACACGCTCGGACGATCAGATAGATAATACCTTCTTTATGGCTACCCTAAAGGGGGGTATTTGGTTGGATTTTAAGGAGCGGCAGTAGGGATGAGGATAGCTATCCAGTGCAGGCTTTAATAATTGAATATTAATTATATAATTAATATTAAACCTTGATAAATACTGAATATTTATATTATTTCAAAGTTAAAATAAAATAAAATAAAAAAAATACCAAAAAACTTGTTTTCTTTATCCAAATTTCAATAAATACCACCAGTTATTTTTTAATTTTTTCTTTAATAATCATAATGCATATAAAGGTACAGTTGTTCACAAGAAAGGAAATCTTAAAATGCTACGTAAATTATATTAACTGGATAACGGCGCTCGTTGCTTGATAATAACCAGATAGAAGCAGCAAATTACACAAATTTAACAGTTAAATCAAACTTAATTAAATACATAATAAATCGCATATATTCTAGTAAATAAATGTATGTATTTTCTCAATAATTGCTCAGGCGTTAAATAATAAAAATAGTCATAAACAAGTTGGATAAGTATAAGGCAAAGATATATATATATATAATTAGGGTTTATCAAAAAATATTAACAACAAAATAGGTTACTTTTTACTGGATGGACTAACGCCACTTGTCTATTTATGCAAATTGCATTTTTACGATTTTTTTTAAAGGATTTTTCTCTTTTTGTTTTCCATTTTTCATTTCTCATTGTTTTATATTTCATTTCATTTTTTGTATACGCATTTTACAGTTTTTCTCTTTATATAGAAAATTTGTTGGTTGGTTTAGCACCGGCATAGGACACTTGCTTCGTTTTGTTCAATGCTCGCGGCACGCACGTTGCCCACTTCTAGAGAGGATTGGCCTGATCAATGTCTATGGTAATTTGGAAATGAGTATCAGGAATGCTTGAAATGTCTAGCCACCGTTTGCCAAAGATGGAGTTTAAGGATTAGAATGGGTTCTTCCAGTGACCTGTGGCGGGTCTACTGAGGTTTATATTCATTTCTAACCCCTGGCCTTGGGAGAGAACTTGGCCAAGGGGCAGAATTATCCTTGAGCAAGGTGGCTTAATGTGCCGGAGGAGTCTAAACGGTCAACGATGTCGATCATCAACTGCCAGGCCTTGAATTTGGGAGAGAGGCTTAGCAATAGACAAGGGACATTGGTGGACGAATAGTTCTCCGGACGATTGGTCTATGTGGGTCATGATTTGTCTTGAGGTTTTGTCTTCTAGCCAATAGATAGCAGTCAGGATGTTGTGCTCGGGTTTCTGCAAAAATGTTCCACGAAATTTGCAGAGCTCCAAGCACAAATCTCCGGCAGCCATCGAGCTTCTCTAGAAATGCTCAACGTGCGTCGATGAGTAAAATTTTCGTGTGCGTATTTTGATTTCGTTTAAGCTTAGTTATCTCTCTTTTATATACAAAATGTTTGGGTTTCTCTTTATATAGTTTGGGATCATATATGTTGGGTATCTATATATGAATATATAAATTGTTTGCTGTGCAAATATATATGTATAATGTATATATCGTTTTACAAAAGGGTTTCGTTAGTTGTCGTTTAGTAGTTTTTGCATATATGGTTCTTCATTTTCATATAGTGTTTCATTTAGTGTTTGTTCTTCTCGTCGAGTCTGTTCGGGTTATTTACAAATTAATTTTGCTTTAATGCCTCTAGCTATCAAATCATTATAAAATTACATACAATTACAAAATGTGATTAACTACACACAAAATGTACAACGCGATCATTTCAATTCTTGAATTTTTCCTACGCACAAATGTGCGATCGCTTTAACAGGAATTTAGTTACGAAAGGCATCTCTTTTCGGGAAATCTGTGTTAATTCTTCAATCCTAATTAATTCTGTTAACGTCTAAGTAGGTCAGGGGTTTGTTCTTTTGTTGCACTAGTCCAGGAGTCCAGGAGCAGCCTAGCCTAGGTGGGCGGCGGTCCGTGGGGATACGACAACATGGGCTCCAGGCTGCGCGCAAAGGTGTTTGAGAACATACAGGTGTAGTCCTCACCTAGGGGCACCAGAGTGGCCACACCTAAAAGCAGCAGCATGAGCGCCTGTATGGGCAGGGAGGCACGGGCAACGCGGCCTAGGAACCGAGCACTGCGCGCCAGCACCGTGGTATTGATGACATCGCCATCGACAGCATCGACGCCATCGGTATTGCTGTGAAAGTGAAGGGAAAACATTAATATAAGAAATAAATAAAATGAAAGAAAACATGCAAAACTACAGAGGGCTAACTATGTGCTCTTTTTTCTTTACTAAAAAGTGCACACAAGTTGCTTTAACCAAAAAAACAAAGTTAAACAAACTACTTTGCTTGTGTAAACTTAAATCAATTTCTATTTAGATATTTACTTTGCATTTTCTGTGTTGGGTGCGGCGGCCTGCATGGAAGAGGTTGATAATGTAGTATTATCCAAAAGCTAGATTTGCCACAAAGAAAGAAGGAAAAGAAAAACGAAAATAAATTATAAATAATACGAAATCATAAGGGTTTTTCTCAGTTAACAATTTCTCATCACAACTTCTTGTCCAATTGGTTCCACTTACTTCGGGTGCGCTCACAAATCAACAAATCAAATCATATACTTTTTTCAGGACACTCTGAAGGCAATTACCTTCAAGGACTTGGGTCACTTACCTCGCTCGACAACATGTGCAGCGGCACACCAAGAGAGTCGCCCTCGTAGCCCAGGACAGCGCCCAGCTTGACAATGTAGATGCCGGCTAAACGGCGCAGGGACTGCAGGCGCAGACGGAGATCGGTCAATCTGGAAAGGGTTCTGGAACATTTAAAACATTTGCAACGGCTCTTGGGGAGGTCAGTTTGGATGAAGGGTTAGAATGGGCGGACGAAAGAATTTTGAGTACCAAAAAATACAACACAAAATAATATATAATAAATACGCAACAAAAAGAGCAACACAAAAGTGTGTGTAGAGGCAAAAACAAATGTTCGAGAACGGTACGATTGAGTTTGTATATAACTAAGAAGAGATAAGGCTAAAAAACAAGTTATACTAGATAAGTGTGGATGGTTTGTAGGTTCCCTTGAGGGATTAAGGAAAGAGGTGTTTGGTTGGGGAGTTTCCAAAAGTTGTGGCTGTCCCGACGAACAGTTTTTTAGTATAATTTTGTGGGAAGAGGAAGTCAAATTTTTGAAAGGTTTATAGTTTCCGAAAGTATTTGTGGAATGTGAGGAATATATATATATTTGAAATGTTAACAGAGGCAAGCAATAAAGGCCGAAAATTTGATAATTTGATAATGGGGAAAGCACTTAGGTAAACACAGATGTAACTAGAAACTAGATTAAAAACTACTGGGATAAAAGGGTATTTCAAAACTAATTTCAAAATAATACCAAAGATAAACTATATTGCTTTCCGCCCTACTAACTACTCCCTTTCTTAACTCCGAATCCCTACTACAAGCTCAAGCGGCACCCACGATTCCGTTTCGTTCCGCCCTCGGAACTGGGCCACCGACAACTTACCTCTCGTAGGTGTGCTGGGATTGCTGCTGGGAGCCCTCGACTTCGCGCAGCAGCTGATCAGCCGCATCCTGCAGGCTCACCACTCGCGGCTCGCAGCGTTCCAGCTCGGCACGCAGGTCCTTGAACTTCTTAAACTTGGCCTCGAGCACGGAACGCTCCTCGGTGAGATCCACAGGCTCAGAGGCCTTGATGTTCTGCTCTGTGCGCTGCAGCCAGTCCACCAGTTCATCGATGGTCTGATGGAACTCGCTGTTGCCCATGAGGGCGGTCTGCAGCAGACCCTGCCATTTGGTGGCATTGATGCACACATTGTTCCAGCGCTCGTTGTCGGCTTCCAGGCGAGACCGGAGTTGTCGCGCCTTCTCGGTATCCGAGGTGTGAGTGGCCAAATGGTCGCCAACGACATTCAGGGACGAGATAATGGATTTGTGACTCTCCAGATCCAAGAGGAACTCGCGATGATCTTGGGTGACATCCTCGAGGAGCTCGATATTCGAGGGCGGAGCCGTCTGGGCCTTTTGGGTGCTCTCGGCGAACTGCAGCCACTGCTCCAGGCGCCACAGATCGTTGTCGATCTGCTGCCAGTTACGCTGCGTGCAGAGCGGACACGTTAGACGGCCGACCTCGCTGCGGGGTGGGGGGAAAAGTATAAGGATTTTTTAATTAATAATTCATAAAAATTAACAATTAAAGTTTTAGGGACTCCATAAAGCATTAGCTGAGATTCAGTGTCCCAAGGATCAACACGGACTCAACCTAGATGGTAATGGAGCATGATATATGTAAGCCTAAGCCAGCCTTGTCAAAGTCCTTAAAGTTTGAGGCCTTAGAAAGCAGCTTTTAGCAGGGCGTAAGCAGTCCACACCACCGTTTGCTGTGCTCCACCTTGGAGACTGGCTGCCATCTGTGATCTGATGATCCGCTGCCAGCTTTTGTCTAGTGGAAAGCCACACAGAACACAGAACACAGAACAGCGGGAGGTGGGAACTACTTACAGCCCATTTTTAAGGGCTGGCGGTTAATGTGGTTCAGGTAAAAACACTTACTGTATGCAGTTGTACTTGGAGGATGCAGGTAGGTGGCACCTGGCGAGTGTCATCGTGAATGCGCAGGTTAAGCGTAGGTAAGTTTTGTGGGTTGTGTTTAATGCGAGTGTGTGTGACAGAGAGCAAGTAACGAAGAGAGAGAGAGAGACAGAGGAGTAGGCAACAGCGAGATGGAAGGCAATAAAACATTATGTTAGTCAAAAAACAAACCCAAAACACCAAGGGAAATGCCATTCGACAAAGCCGAATAATGTCTAGAGCTTGCTAAGCCAGTTTTAGGATATAATCTTCAAGTTACTTTATATTTCAATTAAGTTTTAATTAACTTTTAGTGTCCACGAACACAAGTCATCTGTTGTAATATGATAAACTACACAGGATGCCGTTCGAGTCTAATCTTAGTTGATTTGGGAGTATTTGAGACACAGAATAAAAAAGGATTTTAAGGCATGCCACTTTGACTCCCCATTTAAATTATTTAAATCAAATTTAAATCAATTTAAATATATAAAAAATAGCCAGGCTTAGCAAGACCTTCTTACATAAAATCACATTAAAAATGTATCCAAAAACCTAAACTTACCTTGCATTTTGATCGTGCTGCTGTCGCGCCTTCCACTGCGACTGCAGTGTCTCAAAGCGCAACGTGAGCTCTGCCACGGTGTCCACCTGGGCGGACTGGTTGTCTGCCTGGCATTCGGTGAGCAGCAAGTGGCTGAGATGCTTGACCAGCTCCGTGGATGACTGGGCATTGCCCAGCAGCTTGGCTATCTTCTGTGGTCCCGGCTTGCGGATCTTATCCGCCACGGTGCGCTGCAGCTCATCCAGATTGTTTTGACACTCCGTGATGGCCGTTTGCAGTTCCATGATGTAGGCATCCTTGGCGGTGATGGAGGTCTCACGCTGCATTTGCTGCGCCTGGCGAAGTTTCCTCTGCGACAGGGTGTTGACCTGGACGGCGGCATTGGCTGCCTCATTCACTGGGACACGGGATGCGGCAACGGCTGCCGCCTGAGCGGCTCTGGTCATCCAAGTGGTCTTGAGGGTCACGATGCGGGTCTGCACGGTCTGCCAGAGGGTGGTGTAGGCTGTAATCAGTTCCAGGAGCTGTTTGTGTTGTGGCTGCTCTTTGGTCCTGGCCTTGGCCTCTTGGGCCAAGCTATCCGCCTGCTGAACATGCTGCTGGGCATCCTGCAGCTTCTTTTCTAGGCTCTCCAAGCGTTGGAGCACCACCTTTGGCTCCGCCTTGGAGTTCTGCTGATCCTCCACACTGGGCAATTGTTCCAAGGCCTTTTGTATGGCATTCAGCGAGTTGGTGGCCTCCTGTTGGGCATTGGTGAACTCCCGCATCAACTTGGCGTCCTTATCGATGGCATCCAGCAGGGCGTGGCAGCGAGGCATCAACTGGCGCCACATGCTTACCATAACCTTGGTGGGCAACGTAAGCTTCTGGATGTTCTCTGGCTCCACGCCGGGACTCGATGTCAGCTTGGCATAGATCTGCTCCAGCTGCCGCAGATTCATCGACTGGCTTTCCAGCTCCTCCAGTTTGGCTCTCAGTTCCTTCTGGCGTTCCTCTAGCTTCTGCTTGCTATGAGACTTGCGGTCGCGCTCGTAGCCCGCCAGCTGACTTTCCTGCTTGCCCAGCCAGTTCTTGTGCTCGGCCGTGAGCTTGATCAGCTCCTGTAGGAGATTCCAGGTGGTCAAAATACGCGCCTTGCGCACCGCCGACTGGCTGCAAACGTTCTTCCAACGCTGCTCCAGATTTTGGGCGGATGACGCCAGTCCCGAGGTGTTCACTTGGGTGCGCCAGCTGTCCGCATCGTTAAGCAGCATCTCGACAAGATTGAGTACCTCGCCCACATTGCTGCTGTGGTGCTCGATGGAGCGCTGTATCTGCTCGTGCTCCTTCAGCTTGGCCTCGATGACATTGGGTGTGTAGCTCTCAAAGTTCAAGGGCTTGTCAAGTTGCGATTCCACCTCGAAGAGCCAGGCACGGATCAGGGCAATGCGCTCCTCCAAACGGAGCAGGGTCATCTTGAGCTCCCCGATTTTGGTGGCCTTCTGCTTGCACAGATATTTCAGGCGCTGCCAGCGATCAATGAGAGCATCGCTCTGCTGTTGCACCTGGGATCTCACCTCTGGTTCGGAATACAGCGTCAGCAGTTCACGGCTGGTGGACAATAGCCACTCGCGTTCCTTGTCGCGCAGCTGCAGCTCGGAATTGATTTGTTGCTCCAGCTGTTTGGCTGCCTGTTCGGGATTGGACATGGCTGTGACATCCGCATCGCGCTCTACCCGGTGCTCCAGACGCTGCAGCCATTGGGAAATGCGTTCGTAGCGAATTTGGTAGTTGGAAAGCAGGGAAAGCCGCTCCTCAATCGAGTTGATCAGGTTGGCCAGTTGGTAGTCCAGATCAGCGTGCTGCTGCCAGAGCAGCCAGTTCCTTTGACGAATGGTCTTCATGTCGTGGGGACTGATACACTCCTTGAGCTCCTCCTGAGTCACAGTTAGACTCTCGAGAGCGGGCACCTGGGCGCCCAGCTGAACTCTCTGAGAACGCAAGGCTCCGAGAAGCTGCTCAATGGCCGCCGGTTGGGTGGGCAGGGATGATTCTTCGCTGTTCGAGTCCAGGAGTCGCTGGGCTGCGCCAAACTCTTTCTGTAATTGCTGAACTCGCTGCTCGTAGGTCTCCGACAGTTGGGTCACGCGGAGCAGGAATCCTTGCCAGGTCTTAAGAGCCGCACGGAGATTGTTAATACGCTGGCCAATGCTGGCTTGCTCCATGCGCATGGCGGTGGCCAGGGCATCGTCGCAGTGCTTGGCCAAATCCTGCTGCTGCTCCTGCAGAGCCTTGCTCTGTTGTTCTCCCTGGTCCAGCTGCTGGATCATTGCATCCAGGCGGTTCTTCAGGTGGGGCACTCGCTTCAGGTGTATGTAACGGAGCTGAAGGCCATTCCGCTCTGCCTCTCGCTGTCGCAGCCAGTCCAAAAGAGCATCCAGCTGCTGGCGATAGGCATTCCAACCGCTCACCCGCCGCTCTAGCTCACCGTTTCGCTGCATGATCCTCGAGAGGGTCTCATTGTGCAGGTTCGTCAGGGCTTTGTACTGCTCGGAGAGCTCCGATTCCAGTGGCGTCTCGGCCAGCACACTCTGCTGCGAGATGAGCAGGTTCTGGTGGATGGCACACAGCTGCTGCTGTTCCCTCAAGCTGCTGTAGTCCTCTGGAATGGCACACGAGAGGAAGGACTGCACATGCTGCAGATACTGTCGCCACAATCGCAAAGCCTCCGAACTGTTCTGGCTGCGAGCCAGACGCGTGGACAGGCGATGGTACTCCTGGAAGGTATCCTGGAATATCTTCTGCCACATGGCTAGAACCTCCAGAATGCCATCGTCATCGGCTCCTGAGACTGAAGGGGCCACTTCATTGTTTTGCTGGCGCTCCTTCAACTGTCGCAGTTGCTCTTCCGTTCTGGCCAGGGTTTGCAGATGGGCTCGCAGGGCGGCCAGCTGCTCCTCGCTTTCCTTGGGATTTTGCGGTGGCTCGCGGGCGATATCCTACGGAGAGAAAAATCAGATTAATATATGAATCTCCCTCTGGTCAGTTTTTATATTAATATGCTTTGTGCATCGCAAATTGGCCTGACCCTAATATGGTTGCTTGGATGTCTCCAGTTACCGCTCGTCGTCTGTCTGTCTGTCTGTCCCCTGCATGGCTTCGACAACAACAATAACAATTGACTCTGCCACATTGCAACTCTTTCCGCTAACTGACAATGACCTCATGCCAACAACGACACGCGCTCTGACGGCTCTGACCAACTTCAATTGTCTAAAGCTTTGCGGAGGGAGTACCCACTAGATGGTGAGCGGGCGATGGGTGGGTGTCGGCAGGGAGGAAGTGGAACCCAAACTGGTTGGCATGTGCCATGCAAATGAGACTACAGTGAGGCAAGGTTGAAGGGGAGATTTAAACTGACAAATGCTCTTAAGCGTCTAATATTAAGCATAAAATATGCTTTTAGTTTATATCTTTGGCATGTGCATTTTCTATTCGAATTTAATTTAGAAATAGAATTGAAATTATAATCCATTTTTTATTTTCTTTAAGATTTTTCCCCTAAATAAATAGTTAAAAGACGAAAAGTCTCAACAATCCCTTTAAAAATTCCCCTTTCACTTGTTTTCCAACTGCCAAAGCGATAACAATAGTCCTTTGGAAACTAGGACCAGCTTATTATATATCCATATGACCATAAAATATTCAACTTTCCCTCGCAAAGCTAGTGTCAATTACGATTTGATGTCAACCGCCCAACCTTTTGCACTGAGCACATGCATTGACGCCTCTTATCAATCAATAATGATTGACGGGGGAGGAGCCCCCGCGGGGTCCACTGTATCCTCCAGTACACAAAAAACTTTTTCAACTTTTAACCCACTTAAAATAGCATGTCCTTCGTATTGGATTAACGGAGCAAAAAGCAAAAAGCAAAAAGCAACAATACAAATTGCCGGCAAGTCGCGATTCGTTTGTGTGGGAATTCCCACACGCCAAAAGCCAAACTAACATATGCAAATATCCATCTATTCGTCGCTATAATCGATAGACAGGACTGGGCTGGCCTGGGCTGGGCTGGCTAGGATTCCCTAGCCGTGCGTTGTGTGCGGTGTGCGGGGTGCATCCATAATTTGATTAATTTGTTTCCTCTGCTCGACTTGACTTACCTGCTGCACATTGTTGAAGTAGGACTTGGCCAGTGCCACCTCCTTGTCGAGCTCCTTGCGCTCCTTGTCCTGCGTTTCAGCCACATTGGCCAGGGTGGTAATGGCATCCTTGCACTCGGCCAAACGCTGACCCAGAGCATCCAGTTCGCCCTGCATAAGGGCCGAGGCATCCAGGCCCACATCGGCCGCTATCTTGGCCACAATGTCGCGTAGCTCCAAGATTCTGTCATTCTGGGTGCTCAGACTATCTTGGCATACCTGTGTGAACACAAAGATAGAGATGGAGAACGAGAGAGTTAGCTAATGAAGCTCAGGGTTGAGGCCATTATGGCCACATAATTAACAGAGACATGTATTTTCCTAAAGAAGAAGCCTGAAGTAACCAAAGCGGGCAGCTTAAACATTCTTCTTTAAATATATAATAAGTTTATAATATCATTCATTATATTCATAGTAAAATATAATAATAATACCCACACCTTCCTTTCTTTTCCAATATCTCCCCTATTCCCACATTTAGCACCAACCGAAGCTAGAATCCCAAACAATTATTTTCGATGGCTGGCAAAATGTCACTTGTTTATATTTAACTTTTCGATGTCGGAAAGTATTTAGCTCAAGCCGGCCGGGGGCTGGCGTCGTTCGTTCGTTTCGTCGTTGGTCCGAGAGACCCTTATCAATTGCCGTGCCGCACTTTGTCGAGTGCACTTCCCTGCTGCTCGGCAATTGTAATTAGGGCTGCTTTGTCGAGAGCACACTTTCGTTTTCAAATTGAAAAAAAAAAAACAGGTCACTCTACTTTACTTGACTCTACGAATAAATTCCCCAATTTAGAGCAGAACGGAATGAGCATTAAGGGCCGGGGATCATGGTGTGTGTGCCCTATGATATCATCTGGCAAGTATTTGCCGATGCTTTATCTTTGCCGCTTACTAAATAAGTAAACAAGCTAGAGAGCGCTTTGAAAATGACATTGAAATATCCAACATGGTATTAAGAATTTAGATTTGTTTGGTTCGTTGTTTTCTACATTTATCTTCAAGGCATTTTGCGGACCTGTTCCATCTGCTGCTTTCGGTTGGTTGATAAAGCTGCGATGTGTACAAATAATATAATACGAATGAATGCCCGGGTTGATAAACTCTCCTCTCCGTGTGAAATGACAGTTGGCTCGGCTGCCTGCCTGTCCGAAAATATAATTACAGCACCGTCCGTCGTCCACGGCCTATAATATAATGACCCTAATGATCAATAAACACAAAACGACGACGAAGTATGCGTTAATTTTTTAAGTAAATACCAAAAAAGAAATCGGACGTTTGGTTTTATTTACCAAAGCATAATTTATGACACAAACACACACTCAGCGGACCAGGACTGAGAAGTTACCTCATATACCTCACCCATTACAAACCGATTACATTGACGCGCCCAAAAAAAATTGATAGGAAGTGTACTACCATGGGGGAAAATCAATGTAATTACTGGCTTTCCCGACTTCCCTATTTCCCTGGTGCCCCGAAGGGCAATTAAAGCGTCACATTGCCGTGCTAGTTTGCTGCCAAAATCAAATAGTCCGCCCACCTGGCCAGAACCAAGCTGTGTCCTGTTCTAATAGGCTTCCGGAATATATCAGGTTAGCCAGGAAGTCGCTATTTTTAGCTTTCTAAGCAATCAAAAGTTAAAACTTATGTTTCCTTTGGGATCAAACGACACCCACGCGATGCCCATCACTCATACGACACGTTGCCGGGAAACTCACCTTGGCGTGCTGCAGGGCATCCAATGGCTGCTCCAGGGACTTGACCGTATCCATTTGCTGGTCAATTGAGCTCTTGACAGCCGCTGAGGCGTTGCGGTACTTGTCCCACAGTTCAACGGCTCTCTGGTAACGTGTGCGGAGCTGCTGTAGATTGTCACTGGTGTCATTCCAGGCGACCACTGCCTCCTGGACGGCCGATTCTATCTGCTCGACAATCTGGACATCGCAGCTCTCGATCAGTGGCTTGGCGGCTCCCTTAAGTTCATCGATCAGTTGCTCGCGGTTTTGTAGATCGCCGGCCAGTCCCTGCGATGTGAGGCGAAGAGCGACGGATTAGTGGATTATAATTTACAATATTTTATGGTATTCCGGACGCGACGGGAGATACGCGCTCGGTTCGAAGCTAACGGCAACTGGCGACCGCAAAAAACTTGCTACGTAAAGAGCACCACGTAGGCGCGGGAGCTTACGGAAAAGCTTGGGAAAAGTTTGTGGCGTCTATAGCTTTTTTTATTCCGCCTTCGCGGGTATTACGGAGTTTAAATTATTTATATAGCTTTGTAAGTTTGAAAACAAAAATAATTGTGGGTTTTTATATTTAAATAAAATCTAATAAATATTTAATTAAAATTAGTAATAAATCTGTAATTAGTACCGAATTTTTATCAAGAAAGTATTCGAATTTAATTTGTAATTTAATAAATATTTTCTACTGTTAAAATCTCTCTTCGAATTTTCCCGAGTTTATCTTGAGGGCTCAAATGCCACTGAAAGACTGAACGTAAAGTCACATTTTTGTGCTAAGGAAAATGCCAAAGATAGGCAGCTCGCGAAAATTCCTCACAGCAGGTAGCGAACGAGATGGAAAGCCGCGTAAACAAAGCCATAAAAATATCTTAAGGAAAAACACACACTCACCTCTAAACGTTCTGTGGCTTTACGTAGGCGTTCGTAGTCCACTTGGCCATGAACCCGTATTAGTTCCATCATGAAGTCGGTTTCCTGGACAGAGCCATGAACCAACTCCAGTTGGCGTTCGTAGCGCAGCCAGATTGCCAGACGATTCCGCAAAATGCCCATAATATTCGTGCATTTGCTTTCGAGGAAGGCATGGTCGTCTTGGAGCTGCGAAATATCCCGCTCCAACTTAACCGGCGATACGGACATCTTCAGGCGCATGGGCAGGGTATGCAGCATCTGGCGGATACGCATAATCTCCTGCCAGCTGGTCACTAACTCCTCCCCGACGCCCTGGCA
Organism: Drosophila truncata; assembly: GCA_008042515.1. Classification (NCBI taxonomy): domain Eukaryota; kingdom Metazoa; phylum Arthropoda; class Insecta; order Diptera; family Drosophilidae; genus Drosophila; species Drosophila truncata. Next base: position 330,284 of record VNJQ01004849.1, read on the forward strand.
ATCGGCAACAGCCTTCTCAAGAACATCGGCACCTTGGCGCTCGGCGGCTTCGCATTCATCCAGGATAACTGAGATCTTGGCCTGGTGTTTGCGTTGGTTGCTGATACCCTCCTGTATGGCCTGCAGTTGGTCACGCAGCACAGAGGCGCCCTCCAGCTCCTCGGCAATCTGGGTGCTGATTTTGTGGGAAAGGGCAAAGAGTTCGCCGACCTTCTCTGGTTCAGTGGCCGGCTCTTGGAGTCCAATTCTGCCCAGCTCGTTGCCTATGAAGCCGACGCGTGTGCGTAGTACTTGGACGCGTTCGATGTATAGGCAGAGTTCCTCTTCGTTCTTGATGACACCCTTCATGCTGGTCATTGTCAGGTAGATCTCCTGCAGTTCCCGCTCCACCATTTTGAGCTTCTCGTCCGCAGGCACATCTTCCGATGACAGGCACTCGACAATGTTGTGCTGAATAAGTTCAATGGCCTGGGCCACGGCCTGCCAGCGATCCTCCAGTTGGGCATGGAATTGCCGCTGGAGCATCTCGTCGGCCAATGGGATTACCTGCAGGGACTTCTCAAAGCTCAAACCGACATCGGTTCGCACATTGTTGTGCAGCTCAAAGCGGGCCTTGATCTCCCAGAACTGACGCATGTGCTCGATGGGCTGTTGGGTGGGCTGGGCAGGTATCTGGATCTGTCGCAGCTCCTGTTCCGCCTCGCGAACAAAGGCCTCCAGCTTATCCGTTTGCTGTTCGTACTGCACCCAGATTTCCTTGAAGACCAGCAAGCGGTGCAGGTACAGGGCCACCTCCTCGCGAAGCTTCAGAAGCACGATCAGTGCCTCATTCGTCTCCTCCACGAGATTCGGGGCCTGGACCAGCTGCTGCAGTTTGTTGGCTATTCCCGAAAGCTGTGTCATCTTAACGTAATGGTGTGAGATGTCGTTGCTCAGCGACTGATAGAGTGTGGTGTACTGATCGTAGTCCGCCGAAGTGACGGCTGACAGATCGGGTACACGCTGTTGGGCCACCTGCAGCCACTGCAGCTCATCGCGCATTCCCTTTTCCAGGACAGTCCAGCGGGAGGCAGCCTGCACTAATTTCGAAGATCGCTCCGAGGCCTTGTCTAGCAGTATAGTGGCTCTGTTGTAGAGTTCCTTGTGCAACTCTGAGTGCTTCTCGCGGGTCTCACTATCGATGTTCTCCTCCAGAGACTCCAGCATGGCTCGGCAGTGGCTCAGGTTCACGAAGAACTTGCGCTGCTTCTGCACCTCGTTGTTCAGCTGCTCCAGGGAACTGGAAATTATGGGACTCTCGACCAGTTTGTCGGCCAAAACCGTGATATTGGTGAATTCCTTGAGGGTCTGCTCGTACTCCTCCGCCAGTGATTGCAATTGCAGGACACGCTCTCGCTCTGCTTGGATATTGTTGCCAATATTCTTGCTCGTTTCGAAAGCATTGTGCACATCCTGCGGCATCTTCTTGCCGGGGAAATCGCGCTGGAAGGCGCGGGCGTTCTGGCAGAGCTGTGCCAGCTGCTGTTGAGCTGCCTCATGCTGGCCCTCCAGCTCATCAAGTTGGGTGAGCTTGGCAGACAGGGGATACTCCTGGTTGACCAAATGATCGTAACTCTGCTGAAGATGGGCCAGCACCGAGGATACATCGTGCAGCAGTAGCTCAAAGCTGTGCCACTTATCCAGGTCATTGCTATCCTGAGCTTGGTTCTGCTGAGTCACTTGCTCAACGGCATTCACATGCTCCTTCAAGGTATCGACACATTGCAGCAACTGGGGCTCAGCGTTGGACAACTGTCGCTCCAACTGGCTGACGTTCTGCTTGATGGTGCTTAGCTCCTCATTGAGTTGGTTGTAGTTGTCCAATTTTTCCTCTGAGGGACCATCGTTGGAGTTCTGACGGATGAGGTACACACGGTACTCGATCGTCTCTAGCCAAGTTGATACCTTCTCGATGACGGTTATCACAGTGGTTTGGATAACGGTCTTATCGCCCTTTTTAATGGCAGCATCGAGATCCTGGAGACCCTCAGTGACTTCCAGCAGACGTTGCTCCGTGGGCAGGTCCTTAATCTGCTCCGAAAGGGTGGCCAAGTGCAGGACATTGCTCAGCGGTGTAGCCTGCTGAGGGGAAGCCTGTTTTAGCTTGCTAATGCGATCCCCAATGGCTTCCTTAGCTGAAATCAGAATAGGTCGTGGCTGCTTCTGCTGTCCTGGATAATGCTGGAGGCTCTCGCTCATAATCAGAGCCTGGGAGAGCTCCACGGGCGTCTTGTCCACACTGGTTGTGGCACTGAACCACACATTGGTGGGTTCTTCGCTGAAATTGTCCGGTCCCGGGGTAATGGGTACAACGATTTCTTCCGTGGGCGAACCCACCTCCTCAATGGTCACCGCCGAGGTAGTGGGCCCGGCTCCAGACCGTTTGCCTTGTTGCTGCTGGGTGGCAATGAGCACCTTGTTTTGCTCGGTAATGTGAACCGGTAGATCGGGATACTCATCGTAGACCGTGGTCTTAGTTATTTGCAGCTGCACTCTTGTTGGTTTGGTTCCGTCTTCTGGTTCGATGATGGTCTCCTCCACAACAGGTGTGACATGTGGCACCTCCTCAATTTCTTGGTTGGTGGAAACTACGATGCCCGACTCTGACAACAATTCAGGTGCGATTTCCACAGTTACACTGATCTGCGGATCCTCTGGCACCTGGTGCTGCTGCTCCACTTCTGGGACATTCTTTTGCTTCTTCTTGTCATTCTTGGACTTCTTGTCCTGCTTGGGCAGCTGCATGGTCTGGGTGTACTCGTAGACCGTTGGCTCAGCCAAAGAGGAATCAGAATCGGCAGGAATGGCCACTGTGGTCTTGACCTCCAGCTCGTAAGGTTCCGAAATTGAAATCGAAGTGGCCGTTAAAGAGTTGTCATCCAGTGAGGCGGGCTGCTCGTGATCGCCACGAGGCGTGGTCTGCATCTCCCCATCCGTAAACTGAACCAATTCCACTGTTGAGGTCTCCTCGTGGACAGTCTCTGGCTTGACAGCCTCAATGCGTTCCGTTGGCTCTGGCGTTGTGGTCTGAACATGGATCTCAGTGGTGGTTGTCGTCTCTGTGCCGGTCGACTGTTCGCTGGTGGGCACTGGCAAATCGGTGGTCATGTCCTTTACCAAATCCTGTACCAGGGATTCCACCACATCACTGCTGCCTGGCTCCGGTGCTCGGGGCGAATCCTTTGGCGTGGTCTGCAGTTCCTTTTCGATGGTTGTGGTCACTGTTGTTTGACTGGAAATCTCCACTGTCTCGGCCGGCTGGCCGCTGACATCCGTTTGAATCTCGGTGGTGGAGAGCTCAACGGCCTCGGGTTTCTCATCGCTGCGCGGCGTGGTCTGTGCCTCAGTCTCTGCAATCTCCACAATCACAGTTTGCGATTCGTTCTCCTGGTTGTCGGGCTGCACCTCCAGACTTGTCTGCAAGCCGATCTCATCCAGTGTGGGTTGATGCACTGGCGAGGTCTGCACGGATTTAATTTCCTGCTCGACTTCAGGCTTTCCGGTGGGTGAGGGTGCTCGCGGTGTGGTCTGCTGCTCTTCGTCCTCAACCAGATTCAGTTCCACAACCTCGGTGGGTATAACCAACTCAACCATTGGTGCTCGCGGGGACTCTGAGGGCGATGAAACGACGGCGTCTTCCACAACCTTGACCTTCGAGTCGATCTCAATGCTGGACAAATCGCTATCGGCACTGATCTCCACAACGGACTCGTGGCGAACATTGTCGCGTGGAGAATCCTCAGGGGAACGGGGCAGATCAGACTCAACTTCGGGCTCCGGCTGAAGTTCTTCTTGCTCTAAATCGTCCTCGTGCTTAGTATCTCTTCTCTTCTTTTTCTTTCGACGCCGCTTGGCGTCGGCAGCGACGACGGGAGCAGCGGCTGCGGTCTCAATGATGGCCATGCTAACCTTGCCAGTAGCTGCTGGGGCGGTTGAGGAATCTGCGTCCTTGCCCAGCACAACCTTCAGCACACCAGTACCATTGTCCTCCAGGGATGGGGCTGTGATCTGGAAGGATTTTTGCGGAGCTGCTGAGGCTGCGGCCTCGCCAGAGATAAATAGTTGAGTGGCCACGCGCAGGTCACTTTGTGCGGGAACTGGCTCTTGTTTAGAGATGGGTTCAGGCTCAGGCGTTAGTTCAGTCTTTTCAATAGTTTCAGTGACTCTAGACTCCACTGGTTCAGCTGGGACAACTTCCATTTGTGTTTCCTCTATCTTGGTAGTTGAAATCTCTACAGTTACAGGTTCTGCCTTCACCTCGAGTGGGGCAATTGCCACTGGCAGATGCTCAACTGCTTCAACAGGAGTTGAAGATTGTTCCTTCAAAGCTGTGGCCAGGGATTGTTCCGCTTCGAGGAAGCTCTGGGTGTCAGTCTTGGGCTTGGACACAGGCTCGGCGGGAACAATGATTTCCTCAGGCACCTCAGTCGAGCTTGTGATGGTTGTTGTGGTCTTGGTTATGGTAATACTGCCAGTGGTAATTGGCTCAGCTTCTGGTTGTCGTTCGGCAGGTTTAGTTTCAGTCTCTTCCAGCACCAAGTCCTCAGATTTTGTACTCTGTTGACGCGGCGATTGTGGCTCGAATTCATACTGCTCCAGAGTCAAAGAGTTTCCTGTCTCAGGGCTTGTCGGCCAGATCTCCTCCACTGGCACGGAGGTTTCTGGCGCTGCTGTAGTTGTGGCTGCAATTTCTTCGATGTGCTGAGAGAAGTCAATGTTGGTGGGTTGTAGATGATGTTTCTGTGGCCAAATTTCATTGATATCTTCAACCACTTGTGGCGGCTCATCATCTACAATGGCTGCCGCTGGAGTTTGTGGGGAGTCTTTGGATTCAGCTACATCCGCTGCTGGAACATGAACGGGACTGGTAGTGGCAACTTCTACGGGTTGTTCAACATCTTCTACTTGAGGTGCTGGCAACTCTACAGGTGCTTCTTTAGTCGTTTCTGTTGTTGTTGTTGTTGGTGGTGTCTGTTGTTCTGGCTGTTCTTGTTCTTGTGTGGTTGCTGTTGTTGTTCTTGTTGTTGTGGTGGTGGTGGTGACTTGGTTAGACTCAATATCAAATACCTGTTGCTGCGGTTCTGCTGCTGTTGGCTTGCACAGATCCGTTGCAACTTCTTCGATGACCAGGCCGCCGGGCTCCTGTTCTTGCAACAAGCGCTGGAACTCCTCCTCAGTCACCACTTTGCCGTTCACAGTGCGTACAATGTTCACGTTGATGTGCGGTGCCGTCTCCTCTTCGGTAATTTCAACCTCCTCGGGTTCCTCGACCACCTCCTCGGTGATGTGCTCCTTGCCATCGATAATCACGACGCGCTTAATGATTTTTCTCGTTTTACGAATCACCTTTCGGGTCACTTGATGGACTACAGCTCGAATGCTGCCCTGGGTTTGCACATCGCTCGGCGGCTGGGATCCCGGCACAACAACCTCCTCGTACGTCTCAATGGTGGGTTCCGTTTCGAACTCCTGCAGAATGACGCCTTCAGGCTGAGAGGCATCCACAACAGCACCACGCGTTTGTTGCGTGACAACCGTCTGGATACTGCCTTCTTGTGGATCAGCCTTGGTGTCTGTGGTATGCACATTCTCCAGATTGATTTGTCCCGTGGAGTGCACCTCAATGTTGCCATCCGAGTCGCTGATTGTCTCGATGGAGCTGATCTGCTGCTGCTGCACAATTTGCTGGCGAGTTCGGGTCACGACCTTCTTGAGCACAATGTGCTTGGTGCCATCGGGTCCCACGACCACTTCTGTGGTCGTTTCATCTGGTTCCACGAATGTGGTTTCGAATGCCTGCGGCACGTTCTTCAGAATCAGCTCGGTAGCGCGATCCACATCGCCCTGCGGGCGTTGGTGATAGCGAGCCTCGATCTGGACATCCTCGGGTTCTTCGGGCACTTCCTTGTTGAGAGTGGTGTCAATCTGGATGGTCTCCGTGCCATGCTGCACTGTCTGGGTCACCATTATGTTCTCGGTTGGCGAACGTTCCTTCTGCGTTTGCAAAGCCACCTCAGCGGTCTCCACAGGCAGCGGTTCCTTGAAGCTAGTCTGAGCCTCGACAGTCGTGGTGGTCACCAAGGGAACTGGTGCTTGCGTCAGACTCAGCGAAGTCTGGGTCTCGACATACACGCCAGTCGGTGGTTTGATCTCTTCTTCGGGCATAGAGCTAGAGTCAATGGTGTTCTCCTCGTTCGACTCCATGGATTCTGGCGCCGCCTCGGGACCAGCTGGAATTTCTGTTGGTGGCTTGATGAGCGAATCGGCCAGAACTCGTTGGCGTTGCGCCTCTTCGCTCTTAGCCTTCCGCAGGTCCACAATGCGCTTTTCGATGGTAAAGATGCGCTTGGTGGCCACCGTAATCTGTTCCCGCAGAATCGTTATGATGCTCTGCAGCTGCTCCATCAGCGTGTCGGCCAAGGGAGCAACATCGGGATGCGACTGTAGCTGGCGAGTCTGATCAACCAAGTCATCCATGGACTGCTGGCGATCCTTGAGTGTGCGCAGCAGTTGCTGGCTCCTCTCCACCTGCGACTTGAGCACCTGTTCATCGGTGCTGCTGTCCGAAGTGGGTTCGAAGGAAGCTAGCTCGGCAGAAACCTCGATAATCCAGCGCTCCAATTCGAGCAAATGCTGCTGGTATTCGTCGATCTCCTGTTGCCGCTTCTTCTGGCCATGCATAGCATTCTGCAGGATGGAAATTAACATTATTAACAAAGAATGATGAAAAATATCCAATAAAACACTTGCCGCTATCATGGTAATGCCCTGCTGAGTGCGTCGCAGGAGCAGGTCAATGCGATCTACTGTGTCGTTGAGTAAACGTTCGGTAGCTGGATCCGTGGGCAGCGTCTTGGCCTGGGCCTTTAACTGGCTGGCGTCCCTTTCGTGTACTTCGAGATTGCTTTGGATTAGCTGAACATCGGGTGTATAAAATAGAACGTTTTTTTTAGATGTGTTCGAAACGATGTTGATTGTACAATTGTGTAACTGAACTGGACATTTTGGGCCTACAAAATCAATATATGTATATAGTTTGACAGCAAGGGAGCCGGCAACTACGAAACTGGACAACACTAACAAAACTGTACGGAATTCTTGGATAGAGAAATTACCTATTTAAACAAAATGTACGATTCTGTATGGAGTGATGCGATGGAGTTATTAAAAAATCTCTGACACACGCCAGCATCCATTAATCGTTTACAAAAAACATTATTATGTACAGGTGTAAGTATGTTCATTAAAAATAATTCTAGCTACGTTGGTTAAAATGTTTGGTTGCCAGTTTGCAAAAAAAACATGCATTCAAAATATGCGCTGTTATTAGGGAAGGAGACTTAGATTAATTTTGGTTTACCTTTAGTCCCTGCAGCATACCCTCCAGGCTGCTCTGGTTCATGTTGGCGATGCCATCCTCGACGCTCGAGAGCGATTGTAGCAGTTCGTCGAGTTCTAGCGCAATTAGTTCCTATAGATTTGCAAATGTGTTTTTTGGGGAATGGAGATGGTGTAGAAAGTGGGTTAATATTAATAAACATTTGCAATTTCCATCTAAATAAAGGCTAAATGGCGCAATTGATGTAAATATTTGTTGCCGGCTTACAACATATTTACATGCGAGTAAGTAAATTATTTATTTATAAATTTATAAATGGATGCACAGCCATACAAATGAATTCATATTCGGGAATGCTTTAAAAATAACTCTAGCTCTTAGTTTCTTTAAAGGTAAAGGTAAAGTAACGCGTAACATGCAGTTGGCATAAATAATAGTCTTAGTTGTAAATGGCTGCACAATATGTAGTATGAGGTAGGCGTATAGACAAAAGTACCAAGAAAAATAAATGCGTTGCCTTACTGCCTGTTTTGAGGATAAAATTGGAAAATTAAATGCAATGCTTGTAACTTACTTTGGCTCTATATGTATATTAAAATAAATCTAGAGAGATTACTCTTTAATTTTCAATACTGTTCAATACAGATCTAGGTCCGATATCTACACACACACACACTTTGACATTTAGATTCTTGAAATGCTTCTTTTTCGCACTCAACACTCAACGCCTTCATTGCACATTGCAGACTAAAATTGTAAAATAATCGGGAGACTATTTTCGAGCAAAAGCCTGCACCGCATGGATCGCATCGGATCCGGGCTGTATTTATAGCCGTGGCAGGGAGCATGCTCTGCACGCAAGAATTCGCGATAGGAGGCTGGGCGGTAGGCAAGACAATGAACTCGTATAATATATATAAAAGTACGTGCTTTACACATAAGGGACACATAAGTATATATATTCTGCATTTGGGAACTTTGTGGGGCACTGTGTGTGGCGGGGCAGGAAGAGTGCGTGTGCTCGGTGCGTGATCGTGTGTGTTCTCTGGGTGTGTGTGTGTGCTCTGTGTGTTTGTGTGTGGAAAATCTGCGAAGAAAACTACTACTAGGGGATAAAATCAGCTCAGTATTAAAAACGTGCAGGTTGGTTAATATAGATTTTATTATTATTATATTTATATCTCACTACCATTAGTAGTCGTCTGTGATTATTACTGGGCTTTTACAAAGGTTAATATCAATTAGTAGAAGGAACTTAACGTAAATCAAGTCTACATATTTGTCTACGACTAAGTTAGATGCTTCTATTTGTGATTACAAACTCAAAACATAAGGCTTTCGGAGGCGTTTAGCAGAACAACACATACAGTACAAAAATAATAATAATAGGAATGGAAAATTAAGTAAAACATAAAAAATCAAACATGGTTTTTGTTGGTAATTAATTAACGTTAGTAGTTCGGCAATCGCCTCGTGTGACACCAGGCCCAGGCCAAAATTTACTGGGAATCTGTTCTTGCTGCCAATGATAAAGCCTGGCCGCAGCAGCATGTGCTGTTGGCCGGGACCTGGGCACAGCAGCAACCACAGCATGGCGAGCGATTGCCGTATAAAAGCCATGAACAAATACCGAAACCACACAGAAAAGCTGCAAAAATTAAAATTATGAATAAACGAAGGCTCAATGTGATGTTCACCTTCTGGCGTTGCTGTTGCAGATCGTTGCTGCTTGTGGTTGTTGTCGTTGTGGTGCTAGTTGTCGAAGGCGTTTCGATTGTGGTCGTTGTCGTTACGGTAGTGACCGTTGTTGTGGTGCGCCTCAACACCTCCCCATTGTCAGTGGGGGCGGCGGCGGCGGCGGCAACCGCTTCCTCCTCCTGCCTGTGGCTCGTTGTTGTTGTTGTCGTATCGGTGTGTGATGTAGGCTTTGCGACAGCAGAAACTGGTGCTGCTGCTGCCGTCGGCTGTGTGATCTCCGGAGCTGCAGCAACTTGTGCCGCAACTGGATGCTCCTCCGCTGGTGTTGTTGTCGTCGGCGTCGTTAGCTTATCGACTACGGCTGTGGCAACTGGCAAAAGGGCGCTGGTTGCTACCAGCGCTGCTGCTTGTGTCGCCGCTGCTGCTGCGTTCGCCTTGGCGGTCAGCGTGTGAGTTGTGGCGCTTGCCAATTGGATTAGTGCGTTTGCAACGTTTAGGGGACTGGTATTGGGGGGGCTAGTTTCAGGGTCTTGGGCAGAGGGGACGGGGGGGCTTGTGATTTTAGTTTCGGTTAGTACAGATTGTTCTCCTAATTTAACCTGAGGCTGTTCGGCTTCTAGAGCCAGGTAAGTACTCTGATCCCGCCAGTGTCCCACACCACCCGGAAGATCCGCGGACCTATATTCCGATGAGCAGCTACGGTTCTGACCGTGCTGAGCATCGTGCTCGGGAGTGGGAGTCACATTACCACTACTACCGCTACCAGGATCTCTATCGTTCGGTTTATCATCGTCGTCGTTGGGCTTACGAATTTCAGGCACAGTCGGCTTGTCCCCCTCATCGTCATCGTCGTCGTCGTCATCGTCATCGTCGCTGTCATGGTCGTCCTTGTCGGGTTTTCCAGTCACATCGGGTTGCTGCGGTTTCTTGTCTTTGTCAAGTTCCGATTCCCCACTAGCAGAATCAGCACGTTTCAGTCTGTCGATCGAATTATCGGCCAAATCTGCATCGACACCGGTTGGTTGCCAGTCATCAAGATACAGATTCAGTCGCAGCTGATCGAGGTTGCTAGGTGTTGGTGCTGCCAGCGGTTCGGCGGTAGGAATGATTGGTAATGACGATGCTTCTGGTTCAGTCTTTTCTACAACGCGATCAGTAGTAATCGTGGTCGTCGTGGTTGTCACTACAGTATCTGTAATGCTGTCAGTCTTATGCTTATCGTCTTGAGTTTCCTGAGCATTCGTCCGGTCTGTGGTTGTTCCCGGCAGCAAAGCAAATGCTTCGTTTGCCGTGTGCCTGTAGTGATTGATTAGCTTGACGAAATCGTCCTGGCTAAGATGCAGGAGCAGATTACTGGGCTCGATTGGGAGTTGTGATTGTTCAGGGATGGGAGTTTCAGCAGAAGGTTCTGCAATGGGTTCTACTACCTCAAGAGTTTCTACAACCTTAATTTCCTGAGCTACTGGTTCTGTTTTTACAATGGCCTCAGTTGGCTTTTCAAACTTAGAAAACTGGCTAATGCTATCAACATCTATACGCGTTTTGGGCAACAGATTACCCCCCTGATCGAGATACAGATTGAGAGCAAGAATTTCGGAATTAAGTTTGGGTATAGCTTCGGGTTCAATTATCACATAATCATCTAACGTGTCAACTTCCTGCTTAACCTCAACTGGTGCAGCTTCCTCTGGAACGCTTACCACCTGCAATTGCTGATATTGTCCATACAACATGTCGTATTGAGGACGCAGATTGAAGCCTTCGCGGAAGAGATTGTCGGCGAGCTTTTCAGGTTGGTTTCTTTCAATGATTTCGGTCTCAATTGTCGATTTTGCTGGTTCTGGGTTCAAAGCCAGGTCATTTGTGTGGCTAGTTACCACGGTAGACACATAGGATGTTGCTGACGGCTCATCCTCTGCAATTGTAGTGTCCTTATGCGATGTTACAGTTGTGGTCACGTAAGTGGTCGTAGTTGTTGTCACCTCCGTCTCATTTTCAAGAGACTTTGGCTCCTGGAAGTCGGTAGTTTTGCTTACTACAACTGTGGACCAATCAGGCGAAGTTTCAGCTTCTTTTTTTTGTTTCGGTGCTGGGAAGATCTTCGTCTCAGTTTGAACTATTGCCGACCAGGTAGTAGGCTGATCAGTTGGTGATTTTACTGCAATTTCTTCAACAATTTCATCACTAGGAATGGTTACTGTCATTGGTTTGTTTTCCTCCACTTCCTTTGATGTTTCAATTGTGGTTGTAGATGCAGATACTTGTCCAGGTTTAAGTGTGGCCGACCAGTAAGATGTTTCACAAATAAACGAATCAGCTTCACTTGTTTTATTCTCAAATGGAGCCAGAGGAGTTTCCTGTACAGTTTCTTCATCATCAGAGAAGTTCATCGGCTCATCCAAGACATCCATCCAAGAGCTGGAAGAATCGTCAACAGGCAGACCGGCATATGCAGGTTTCTTCGGTTCCTCAGGTATTTTCTGTTCAGCTGGGGTGGAAGTTTCTGTAGTTGATTCAGTAGTTATTGTTGTGGTCGTGACTGTAGTAATGGTTTTGGATTCATCCACAGTAGTTTCAACTATTGGCTCAGATTTTATAACTTCAGAAACAACAACTTCCTCCGTTTGGGGCTCAGGAATTGGTTTTTCCTCGTCGACAGTTTTGACTATGACGGCCTCCGTTTCCTCAGGAGCCTGTGATACGTCCTCAAATGGAGCCAAAGGAGTTTCCTGTGCAGTTTCTTCATCATCAGAGAAGTTCATCGGTTCGTCCAAGACATCCATCCAAGAGCTGGAAGAATCGTCAACGGGTAGACCGGCATATGCAGGTTTCTTCGGTTCCTCGGGTATTTTTACAGGTTCATCAAGCTTCTGTTTTTCGGAAGGAGTGGAAGTTTCTGTAGTTGTAGTAACTGTTGTGGTTGTGGTAGTAATGGTCTTGGTTTCATCCACAGTAGTTTCAACTATTGGCTCAGACTTGATAATTTCTTCAACAACATTGACTTCCTTCGGCTGGGGCTCAGAAATTGGTTTTTCCTCATCTACAATTTTAATTGTGACGGCCTCGGTTTCCTCAGGAGCCACTGGTACGTCCTCAAATGGTGCCAGAGGAGTTTTCTGTACAGTTTCTTCATCGTCAGAGAAGTTCATCGGCTCATCCAAGACATCCATCCAAGAGCTGGAGGAATCGTCCACGGGAAGGCCGGCATATGCAGGTTTCTTCGGTTCCTCGGGTATTGTTACAGGTCCATCAAGTTTCTTCTGTTCAGCAGGAGTGGAAGTTTCTGTAGTTGATTCTGTAGTTACTGTTGTGGTTGTGACTGTGGTAATGGTCTTGGTTTCATCCACAGAAACCTCAACTATTGGCTCTGGCTCAGTAATTTCCGCAACAATCGTCGTGGCCTCGTCAACATTTTCATAAACATTTCCTATCGGTTTTGGATCCTCCGCTACCAATTCAACAAAAGGCGCCAAAGGAGTTTGGTTTTCAATTTCTGCTTCAATGACAGTTGGTTGGGAAACTATCACTTGATGGCTAGATTTTTCAGCATTAATGAAATCCAAAACTTCAGTTGGTGATTTACGCTTTGACTTTTGCTTAGACTTCTTAGTTTTTGGTTCGGGCTTTTCCAGAGTGAGAGGAATGCTTACTGTATGTGACATTGAAGGTTTCTTTATGTCTTCTGGTACAATTTCCTTGGTCTCAACTTCAAGAAGTCGAATTTGCTGAGCCGGTTGGGGTACATTGTGTGCAGCTATAGCAGCCCACGACATACCAGAAGTGTTGAGAGCGGGGGCAGGTGCAGGAGCAGGAGCAGGAGTAGGAGCAGGAGCAGGAGAAGTTTCTCGCACCGGAAGAGTACGAGATTGTTCAACTAATGGCTCATTTTCCTGTGGGAGTTCAACTGCTGGCAGGGACTCGACCGGTGCTACGGATGGTACTACTTGTGACTTTTCCTTTGGTTTCTTCGATTTTTTCTTCTTTGGTTTCTCGTCACAGTTCGAAATGTGCGACTGTTGCGAGCGAGAACGGGAACGATTTCTTTTCTTTGAGGTGATTTCCAAAAATCCTTGTTCGCTTTCAGGCTGCTGCCTGGTCTCCGATATTACTTCAGTTATCTGTATTATTGGTTTATCGCTGCCTCGCGAACGTCTTTCAGGTTCAGGTTCTGGTTCCGTTTTGATTGATTCCTGGGTAATTTGTTCTTGATACCACGAATCCGTATCATCCTCATCTATTAGCTCTCTCCAAGACAACTGGGATGGTTTCTCGGGATAGTCATCGATTTCTGCTGGCGAGGTAACAGGCGTAACAGGGTCGGGGAATTCCTGAAGCTCCTTTTGGGGCTGTACTCTGGGAGCAATCGGCTGTCGCTCAATCACCTTTGGTTCAGCCACTTCAACAGTCCTATATTTTATGTTCGTGTTGTCGCTGTAGCCAGACTTTTTGACTACTTCAGCGTAGGTCTCTGATGATGACCAAACTGATGTCTTGGCAGGTGTTGGCAATTGGATATTAAACTCCGGTGTTGATGACCGCGAAATGAGCTCACTTTCTGGTTTCTTCTCGTAGTCATAGGTATCTATAACTTGTTTATCAGCTTCCTTTCTGGGCAAGATCTTTTGCTTTTTAGTCTTTTGTTTCTGAGGCTTTTCTTCAACGTAAATATTCTGTTCCTGAGGGGCGTCCTGAGGTATTGTAATTATATCAACAGGCTCAGTAGACCGCGATTCGGTAAACGTTGGCGTCAAGTCGATATTATGCGAGACAATTGTTGACCACGATAAGGTTTGTACCGGCAACGGCTCAGGATCTGACTTTGGTTGTTCTTGTGGAATGCGTTCTTCAGTCACAAAAACAGAATCAAAGCTTGGCTGCTGAATTGGATCCACAGGCTTCTTTTCCTTCTTAGGTTTCGGTTTCTTTGCCTTATCGTTTACGATCGTTGAGAAGTTCTGTTCCCGCGTGATGAAATCGTGAATGCCTTGAGTTTTTTGTACATTTTGAGCTTCACCCGACTTCTGAGTTTCAGTAACGTTTGTCAGAGAAACAATTGATGACCAAGACAATGGCTGAGACGTGGATCCTTCAGAGAATGGTTTTGGTGTTGGTTCTAGCTCAGGCTCAGCGACAGTCGGCTCCTTAACAATTTCAACTGCCTGCACTTCAGCGATGGTTTCCGCAATAGGTTCAGGAACAGGATCAGCTTTAGGTTTCTTGTCTTTCTTTGCCTTTTGCTTCTTGGGCTTTTCTCCCACAAATTCTACAGGTTTCGGCTGCTCAGTTTCATGGCTGATGACATCGGTTGTGACTTCTGTAGTTTGCGAAACAATTGAAGACCAAGAGAATGGCTGCAATGGCGCAGGCTCAGAAGCTGGTGTTGGTTCTGGTTCTGGCTTAATTTCCTCAGCGACTGTGGGCTCCTCAACAGTTTCAACAGTGGTCACTTCAACAACAGTTTCCACAACAGGCTCAGGAACAGGTTCAGCTTTAGGTTTCTTATCCTTCTTGGCCTTTTGCTTCTTAGGCTTTTCTTCCACAAATTCTACAGGTTTCGGCTGCTCAGTTTCATGGCTGATGACATCGGTAGTGACCTCTGTAGTTTGCGAAACAATTGAAGACCAAGAGAATGGCTGCAATGGCGCAGGCTCCGAAACTGGCGTTGGTTCTGGTTCTGGCTTAATTTCCTCAGCGACTGTGGGCTCCTCAACAGTTTCAACAGTGGTCACTTCAACAACAGTTTCCACAACAGGCTCAGGTTCAGGAACAGGTTCAGCTTTAGGTTTCTTATCCTTCTTGGCCTTTTGCTTCTTAGGCTTTTCTTCCACAAATTCTACAGGTTTCGGCTGCTCAGTTTCATGGCTGATGACATCGGTAGTGACTTCTGTAGTTTGCGAAACAATAGAAGACCAAGAGAATGGCTGCAATGGCGCAGGCTCCGAAGCTGGCGTTGGTTCTGGTTCTGGCACAGGCTCAGCGACAGTTGGCTCCTCAACAGTTTCAACTGTGGTCACTTCAACAACAGTTTCCACAACAGGCTCAGGTTCAGGAACAGGATCAACTTTAGGTTTCTTATCCTTCTTGGCCTTTTGCTTCTTGGGCTTTTCTTCCACAAGTTCTACAGGTTTCGGCTGCTCAGTTTCATGGCTGATGACATCGGTAGTGACTTCTGTAGTTTGCGAAACAATAGAAGACCAAGAGAATGGCTGCAATGGCGCAGGCTCCGAA
>VNJQ01004854.1:0-118705 GCA_008042515.1 Drosophila truncata
AGGTAATTCAATTCTTGTTCATATGAATGTAAAATTAAAGTGCACTTTTGCGCACTTTCTGCGTAATTCACTTTTTAAGGTCACAACCTCAGGGAAAAAGCGTGAAAACTTAAACTAAAAAAAAACTTAACCAAAAATAAGAACTTGATAAATCTTTAAAAAGAGTTTGAATCAATGAGGTTTGTACTATATATTTAATTTTGTGAAATGTTCATAGTCGTTGTAATGTCTTTGTAGATTCGTTTTAAAGTGTGTCGTCTTAAAAAAAAAAATTTTTTTTTTAAACCTAATATTTAAAAGGGTAAAAGTAGTGAATGCCACCTAGTTTCACCTAGAGACCTATTGTGTGTTGTAGAGTATTTAATTCTGGTTCGATTGCATATAGTCGGTAATGCCACTTTTGACCACATTTCTTGAAATTTTCAATGAAGGATTACCTTATTTTGTATGAAAATGGCGTCTTAAATGCGTTAAAAGTGTCTTTAAGCTCATGAAAACTGGGAAATATCCTATAAAAAGTATAAAATATTGTAATTCAGATAAAATACAATGTAAAACCAAAATTTTAAATGGTAGAAAGATTTTATAAATAATTTTTCATTGAATTAGAGGCAAAAACAGCACTATATTCCTTTTTTTCGTAAGAAAACTATAGGTATTCCTGATCCGATTTCAATAAAATTTTTAAAATGTAGTTAAAATAGCATAATCTTTATGTAACCAAATTTTTATGGATTTATCTCAAAAATTTTGTTTTCGTTTCTATGAGGGCTATAGGATATAGTGTACTGATCCGGATAATTTTGATCCAGTATCATCCTATAAGCACAAAATGACAATTGGTAAAGTTTCAAGTTGATATCTTTTAAATTTACGGAGTTTTTAATTTTGGCCAGAAAAAGTGGTCA
The DNA here is from genome assembly GCA_008042515.1 of Drosophila truncata. Lineage (NCBI taxonomy): Eukaryota > Metazoa > Arthropoda > Insecta > Diptera > Drosophilidae > Drosophila > Drosophila truncata. Next base: position 909 of record VNJQ01004854.1, read on the forward strand.
TCCAGCCTATAGTGCAAGGGTCGGACCATCAATAACCGACTGCAGGAACTCAGCACAAACAAACGGCGGACCGGAGAGAGCCCGGCCACGTATTTATCAGATTAAGATACAAACACATGATCGAGCGACATGGCAGGGGGCGGCGCAATAAAGCTGCAATGGAGCAAGTTCGACCAGCTTCTAATTTTGTGGTTACGGTTTTGCAGTGAAAGAAAAATTAAAGCTACTTTAGTAGCAAGATTTATGCGGAATTTAGGTTAAGAATACAATTAGCTAAGTTAAAGTATGGTGCATATTTTTTTACACATTAATTTATTAATGCGTGTTTCAAAATATTTTTAGACCCATTAGATTAGATCACAAAAATTCCTAACTGTTTTGTAAATAAATTCTGCCAGTGCATATCGTCTGGTCGCCTGCTTGTTGTTTACGTGAACGGCTGCAGACTAAATGCGACTGCGGTTCGAGGCACTCTCCGAAGCCTGCGGCTGCCTAATGAACGGCGACATTAAATAAAATGTCGGTCAATTGTCGTTGTGGCAATATCAGCGCCAGACAAGATGGTCTCCACCAGGTCCTGCCAGTCCCCGGCTCCCTTCCTGTCATTCCTGGAAAATCACCAGGATGCAGGATAGTTAGGCGGCGAGATGTTGAGGAGAGCGGGATGAAGTGGAGGGTGGAAAGTAGCGGCAGATCCCCGGCAATGTGTGCGGTAATTGATTTTCCGAATAACGGCAGTTCCCGAGGACTTTTTATGAGGCCGGCCCAAAACTTTGGACCAAAAACTTTGCCGGCTTGATGCACTTGTTAATATTTAAGCACTGGCAAAAACTTGTTGTTGGCTGCAACCAACAGCAGCATCAGCGAAGAAGCAACAAGCTAAAGTAACCTCCAGAAGTTGGAAATTCGGAGCCCGATGCCTGAATGCTCTTGCAGATTAAAATTTAGCCAACATTTTCAAAGTCCTGAAAGAGTAATCAATTTGCGGCACAAGTTATCGAATGCGGTTAGACATTGCTCGACTGGCTCCCAACAACAGTTTGTTCTGGGGAAATAAGCAACATAAGCGAGGAAAAGTAAGCACAGTTCAGGACAGCAAACAAGTCAGATCGAACAGGAAAATATTAAACGTTAATCTCGTTTCTCCGTTCTGATGCCCCGAGGCTTATATAATTTGTAAACAATCTTCAGCTGGTTAAGGTTTCGAGATCGAAACATTGCTATTTCTAGAAAGAAATTGTAGAATGTCTGAAAAATTGAGCTATTAAAGAGAATACAGATATTAATTGCTTCTAGATGACCACACTTTATTGAAATATACAACTTATAATGGCATAAATAGGCACCTCTCATTGGGTGTTGCTGTGCACTGAAGCAATTTGTCATCAAAGACCGTTCCCTCGTCACAATCCACGGCATATGGAATGGGATAGTCACAGACGACATAGCGATTGCAATCGTTCGGATAGGCGAGCAGAGTCCCCAATGGTTGGCCACAGCAAATATTTGGGGTGTATGGATCGAGAGTTATTGGCGGCTCTGCTGTTGTAGAAACTGTGGTGGATTCGGTTGTAGTCTTTTGGGTAGTTGAAACTGTTGTTGATGGAATTGACGTTGATACTGTTGTTGGTTCGGATGTTGTCTTTGGAGTTGTTGACTCGGTTGTTGTCGAAGGTGTTGTGATTTCGGTTGTCGTTTTGGGAGTTGATGAAATGGTTGTAGCCTCGGTTGTAAATGGTGTTGTAGATGGTACAGTTGAAGGCTCTCGGGTAGTTGTTAAAATTGTGCTGCAGCCTGCCAGTTCCGGATCCATACAATACAATTTCGTGGGACTGAACTCCAAGCCGGTTGGACAATCATATGCAACGGGTATAGGGTATTCACATATTATGTACTTGCTGCAATTTCTGGGATAGGGCACCAATGACTTATCTGTCTTGCCACCACAAACTCCATCGCCAGGCTTTGCAGTAGTAGATTCCGGCTCAAAGGTGGTTGAAATTGTAGTGGATTCTATTGGTGTTTCAGTGGAAGATCTGGTTGAGGACTCAGTGGTAGGCAATGTGCTCGTTTCTATTGGATTTACGGTAGAGGTTGAAAGTGTTGTGGATTCTGTTGGTGTAACTGTGGATGGCTTAGCAGTAGTAGGTTCAAAGGTGGTTGAAATTGTAGTGGATTCTATTGGTGTTTCAGTGGAAGACCTGGTTGAGGACTCAGTGGTTGGCAATGTGCTCGATTCTATTGGATTTCCGGTAGAGGTTGAAAGTGTTGTGGATTCTGTTGGTGTAACTGTGGATGGCTTAGCCGTTGATACCGTGGTCAACTCTGTAGATGATGCAGTTGAAGACTCTGTTGAGGGTGTTGTAGGATTAACCGTTGTAGATTTTTCAGACGTAGAAGTAGAATCTGCTCCACTTGGAGTCGTGCTCGTTTCTGATGGCTTAGCGGTGGTGGTAACCGAACAGTTGGCCAGAGAAGCATCCACACACTCTTTTAGTGCCACACTGAACTCATCTCCCTCCAGGCAATCAAAAGCTTCTGCGATTGGTCGACTGCACTGGATGTACTTTGAGCAATCGTTGGGATAAGCCACCAAAGCACCATCGTCTACACCGTCGCAGGGTCCTTTCTGGGGTGGTGGTCTCGTGACCGGCGAGCTTGTGGTCGGCTCTTGTGTGGTAGAAGTAGTTGATGTGTAGTCCCAACGACAAGCATCAGATGGAACATCCGCTCCACACTTTCCAGTAATGGGATCGTAATATTCACCGCAATTGCAGACGTCCATCATGTAAATGTAATCGTCCACGCAGCGGATAAACCACTGACAGTTCTCCGGATATGGGAACGTATCCCGGCTGCTGTTCGTGCACATCGTAGGCTCTGGGGGAGGTCTCGTAACGCCAGGCTCTGGAGTTGTAGTACTCTGATCTCCCTCGCAGTCGCTCTCCTCCCAGTTCCCAATGCATTTTCCAAGCTCTGAACTGAAGAAAGTCTCGTCGGGGCAATAGAAGGCTATGGGTATTGGAGAAACGCAGACAATATATTTATTGCAATTCTTGGGATAAGCTATATTTTCATTCTCAGCTCGACCGGCACAAACCCCTGTCGAAGGAGTCTCAGTGGTAGTTGGTATCTTTTGGGTGGTCGAGGGTTCCACAGTTGTTGGTTTTGTGGTGGTAATCCTTTCAGTTGTCGTTGAAGTCACTGCAGTTGTGGAAGTTGTGGCTTCTACACCCTTGCAGGCGTCAGGTGAGACATTGGGACCACAATCTCCGAGGCTGGGATCGAAGTAACTGCCATATATACAGGATACCAGTAACCATTCATCGCCGTTGCCCATGCATAAGTAATATTTCCTGCAATCTTCGGGATATGCAAATGAAACCCCCAATGGCTGATCCTCACAAAGTTCATTGGGTCCCAAAGTCGTGGCTTTTGTTGTGGTTGTTGTAGGAGTGGGAGTAGGTTTCTCAGTGGTCGTAGTTGGCTTGGTAGTGGGAATCGGTGTGGTGGTGCGGTCCCCAAGACATGTAAAATCACCAGGCTCATCGCACACAAGCCAATCGGGATTAAAGAGCAGTGTGGGCGGGCATTCGCCCATTTGCACTTGATTATCTTTACAAATCAAATACTGGGAACAGTTTCCAGCATAGGCGATAATGGTGCCACCAGGCAAACCTTTGCAATCATTCGGATTCACATCAGCAGGAAGTCCAGGCGTAGTTGTTGGGGCCTCTTCTGTCGTTGTGGCAGTTGAGGATTTCGTGCTGTCATTTTCTTCTGGTGTTGTCGTGCTAATTGTGGTTGGAGTTGTAAGAGTAGTTGGTTTTTCTGTAATTCCTGGAGTTGTGGGATAAGGCGTGGGATCGCACGTCACCGAATCGGGAGTATCGCAGATATGCAACCAGTGATTAAAGAGCTTGTCCGGTTGGCAGTAATCCAGATCTGTGCAACCATTTCGACAGGCCAAGTACCCACTGCAATTGAAGGGATATTCATAGAAGCCATTTCCCAAGTAATCACAGTAATCTTCCGGAATGTCTTCAGGAGTTGGGCCGCAGACCACATCCTCTTCGGTGGTTGAAATGGTGGTCATTTCAGTGGTTGAAGTGGACGTCATCTCTGTAGTCGAACTAGGCAGTGGCAACTCCTCGCAATCTGCCATCTCGGGAGTATCGCAGATTTTCAGCAGATCATTAAAGACCTTATCGGGAATGCAGTAGTTTAGGACAGGCCAGCCATTAGTACAGTTTATGTACGCCTGACAGTCATAGGGATACCTATACACCGAGCCATCCTTCTCATTCCGGCAATAATCCTCTGAAATTCCAGGCGGTGCTGGCGGCGGATCCCAGCTAGAAGTTACAGTAGTTAGAGTCTCCTCGGTAGTGGAAGTGCTCTCTGTGCTATTTGGACTGGCTTCTGTGGTTCTTGCCGTTGAGCCTGGAGTAATTTGTGTAGTGCCATCCGTGGGTTCGGGTGTCTCAATCGAATAGTAAACACAATCCACGGCTTGAGGGTAATTGCATTGCTGAGTCTTATTGTCCCACCATAAATACGCCGGACACAACTTCACCGTGGGATAAAGGCAATCGCAAACCAGAAAAAGACTGCAATTATCCGGATAAGGAACCAAGCAACCGAACTCCTTCCCTTCACACATCACCTGGTTCTCGTATCGTTGCTCATTGTTGCAGGTTTCGTGAGCCAAAACATTCAATTGCCAGCTCCAAAATACGGCTATGATCACCAGAACCCATGGCAATGGGTTAGAAGTGTTGACTGTTAAATATAGAGATAAGAATAAATTACTCTTTAAGTGGAGCTGATTGCTTTAAAGATACTAAATAGCCGTTAATTAGCTTTAATTATTTGAAAGCATTTATGAGATAAGAAAAAGTAAAACCACTTATCTCTTAACAATTTTTCATTTAATATATAATACTGTCTTATATAATATTTGATGTGATTGCATGTTAATTTGGGCACATTTTCTGACTTTATTTTTTTCGATAGGAAGTACTTTCATTTCACAAGCTACTTTAACTAAAGTCTAAAGTAAAACTGTTTTGTTTTAATCCCAAGAGTACTTTGGGCAATTTTAATTGATATGTTATCCATTAAATTGTATTAAACTGTGCACTAGTATTTTCAATTTTATCAAAATTAATGTTTTTACACTTCACCTTTCATAACAATTTTATTTTTCAAATATTTAAAAGTCTTATTTAAAGACAGGACAGAGGACTGTCTCTCTTTCGCGTTTTTTTCACACTGACTTCCCAAATAGGCCAACACAGTTGTTTATAAGCAGAGGTATTCCCCTGATATGGAGTTGATAGCTTATATTAATGACAGTTTGATTAGATTTAATTGAAAACTCTATAGAATTCATGGGAATTCATTTTTGTTGCCTTTTTTTAAGAAGAACAAAAGTCGCTCAAAATGGCAAATTTTTGTTATCTATCAGTTATGAATGATATAGTTTTTAAAGTGTCATCAAATCAACATGCGCCGTTCTGGGATTTGATGAATTGAGAGTTAAGGTTATATTTATTATATTGATAAAATGTTTCCGTAGTTAAAGTCTTATCACTACTTCACTACGTCACTAATTGAAAGTCATTGATTCGCCGTAATAAAATTGGCATAATATCCCATATGACAGTTAAAACGTGGGGAAGAATTTAAAATATATCAAAATAAAACCAAAAATGAAAACATTAAATTATTATAAGAAAGATTTGCTGAGTCGATTTTTATTAGTTTAAAAATACAGAAAACTGAATTGAAAATGTAAAAACCTATTTTTAAGACTAATAAAATCGATAAAAGACAGTAAGCCATGACAAAAAACTTTCGTTCCACGAAAAGCTGTTTATTATTTTAAAAGTCGGAATTCCCGCTGTTAGTAAACAATACATCCGATTTAACTATGAAAAACTGATTTTGCAACACTAAAGAACAAACAGGACTTTTAACACTGCTGTCAGGGCTGCATAAATTGATAATCTGACAATCGATAGTTTTACAAGCTTTACAGGCTTCGTCTACCAAAATTTCTGCGGTAAGTGTATTCTTTTGTAGTCTTGTCCGCGTTTTATGCCGCATTTTATAGATTTCATTCCCACATTTGAACCACCAGAGCGGCAATTCTTCTCAAGGAGCAGCAGTAGCTACCAGGCGATTAGCAGGAAAGACTTGTGAAAATGGAAATACAGCATCTAATAGAAGTGTTGCGTGCAACAATTAATCCAATTCCGGAGATTCGCAAGGCCGCCGAGAATCAACTGAACCAGGTGAGTGTCTGTTCCCGATGGCGCCCCGCAGGCAAAGATATTCAAACGCACATGGTGGGGACACCATCACCCCGTAACCATGACCTTTATAATTGTTCCTTCTCGCACGCTTCTGGTTCTTTACCCTGACCACCTCCACCTCCAGCTTTATAAAAAAAATCGTACTTGTTATGCTTTCCTCTGCAGGTGTACAAAGTCATGGGATTCGCACCCACCATACTGCAGATCGTGATGGAGACAACGGTGGAGCAGCCTGTGCGCCAAATCGGTGCTGTTTACCTGAAGCATTTAATCAATAAGTGCTGGTCGGATCACAAGGCCGAGACGGGCAAGTCAACAAAGTTCTCCCTTTACGCGGAGGATCGAGCCATAGTCCGCGGTGCCATCATGGACGCCATCGTGAATTCTCCCGAGCTAGTCAGGTAAGTATAAAATGGAAGTTGTTCTCAAATACCTATCCCTCAACTACCTGCTCTCTCTGCCCCATGCCACAGAGTTCAGCTGTCCTTGTGCATGAATCACATCATCGACAATGATTTCCCCGCCCGCTGGCCACAGGTTGTGGGCTACATTGGATTATATTTACAAAAACCGGATGTCAACTGCTGGAACGGAGCCCTGGTGACCATGTACCAGCTGGCTAAGATTTACGAGTACAAGTACAAGGATCAGACGCCGATGTACGAGGCGATGAGTTTGCTGTTGCCCTTGATGTACCAGCTGATGGTACGCCTGCTGACAGAGCAGTCCGTGCAGTCGCTGCTGCTGCAAAAGCAAATCCTTAAGATCTACTACTCCCTCACGCGATATAGTCTGCCACTGGACTTCATCAGCTCTGAAATCTTCTCCCAGTGGATGGAGATTTGCCTTCATATCGCCGATTGCGACGTGCCCGACAGTTCCCATCTCAATGGCGACGAGCGAACAGAGTTCCCGTGGTGGAAGACCAAGAAGTGGGCCCTTCACATCATGGTCAACATGTTCAAGCGGTGCGTTGAGTTAAGAAAAAACAGTATTCGATTATTAAATTTTCTTTTGCAGGTATGGAAGTCCCCAAATTACGGTTAGCGGCAAGTACCTTAAGTTTGCCGAGTGGTATCTGCCCACGTTCAGTCAGAGTGTCCTGGAGGTGCTAATGAAGATCCTCAATCAGTACCAGAATCGGGTTTACGTTTCGCCGCGAGTTCTCACCGACGTGCTCGACTATCTAAGGAGAGCGTAAGTAACTCCTAACGATTTGATTTTGATGACATTTTTACGGAACTTTAAATAATAATATTGGTATGCAATTTAAATATAATTATTTGTATTTCTCAGTGCTTGCCACGGTTACACCTGGAAGCTAATTAAGCCCTATATGGAGCCCATTATCCAGGATGTGATCTTCCCCATCATGTCGTTCTCGGACTCCGATCAAGAGCTCTGGGATACCGATCCCTGCGAGTTCATTCGCCTGAAATTTGGTAGGTGAAACTCTTTTACCAAGCTACTTTGAGTTTTTTGAACACTTCTTCCCTGCAGATACCTGCGTTGATTACGCCACACCAGTGCCTGCTGCCCAATCCCTGCTGCTTTCCATCTGCAAGAAGCGCAAGAGTATGCTGCCAAAGGCCATATCCGCAATTACCCAGGTTATTACCTCACCGGATGCGAACAACAATCAGAAGGACGGTGCCTTGCACATGACGGGAACACTAGCGGAATTGTTGCTGAAAAAGGCAAAGTATTGTCGGGAAATGGAATCCCTTCTGTCTACGTACGTGCTTCCGGAATTCCAAAATCCCGTCGGGCATATGAGGGCACGTGCGTGTTGGGTGATGCATTGCTTTTGCGAAATACAGATCATGAATCCCAAGATGCTCCCTGAGATCATGCGGCTTACTATCAATGCCCTGCTCACCGACAAGGAGCTGCCCGTGAAGGTGCAAGCGGCCATCGGCCTGCAGATGTTTCTATCGTCCCAGGACGAGGCGGAAAAATACGTTGTGGACCAAATCATGGACATCACCAAGGAGCTGCTCATCATTATACGCGAGACGGAGATCGAGGATCTATCGAATGTGATGCAAGGGATCGTGTGCACCTTCACCGAACAGCTTTTGCCTGTGGCTACCGAAATGTGTCAGCATCTGGCCGTCACCTTAAGCCAGGTTCTCGAATCCGATAATGGATCCAACGAGAAGACCCAAACGGTCTGGAGCCTGCTCGGCACATTCGATACACTGCTCAATGTCATGGAGGAGCATCCCGAAGTGCTGCATAAAATGCAACCCATAGTTAAGAATATAGTTTGCCACATTTTCCAGCACAACATCACGGGTGAGTCGATGATCGATGGAGCGGCTTGAAATCTTAAATATAATGGCATCGTCTCAATTCGTTAGACTACTATGAGGTTTCCTTCGAGCTGATCTACGATCTAACCACCAATGCTGTCTCGGCTGAGATGTGGGAAATGTTTGAGCTGATATACAACGTTTTTCAAAAGGATGGTCTGGACTACTTCCCTAACATAATGCCAACTTTGCACAACTATGTGACAGTCGACACGCCGTCATTTTTGTCCAACCCAGACAGGCTGTTAAGCATTATAGAAATGACCACAAAAGTTAGGCTTAAAAATATATTATTATATATGTATATGAGACTGAAACCACAATATTCCCCCAGGTTCTTACTAGCTGTCCTGGCGATAATCCGGAGTGGTATGCCGTCAAGGTGATGGAAGTGATTATCCTGCAGTGCAAGGGCCAAATCGACGGAGTGATATATGTCTTTGTGGACCTGTCCCTTTCCCGGCTAAGGCGCGAGGTGCAGTCTCCTGAGCTGCGAACCATGTGCCTGCAGGTGGTTATTGCGGCGCTCTACTACAATCCCCAGCTGCTGCTCTCCATTCTGGACAACATGTCGCAACAGAGCAACGAATCGGTTTGCGCACACTTCATCAAACAGTGGCTCCAAGACACTAACTTTTTTCTAGGGTAATTGCAATTGGAGGCTATCTTAACAATCTAGATCATTAATATCAACCCTTTAGCATTCACGATCGGAAGCTGTGCGTCCTGGGACTGTGCACCCTTATTTCCCTGGGCGATGCCAAGCCGCACGTGCTGCTTGAGGTGGCCGGCAAGATACTGCCCGCTCTCATTAAGCTTTTCGATGGATTGAAGCGTGCCTATGAATCAAAGGCACAGGAGGAGGAAGAAGAGGACGAGGAAGATGGCAGTGTCTGCGATGAGGCTCTGGGCAGCGACGAGGATGACATGGACGAGATGGGGTTGGAAGAATCAAGTGATGACGAATACGAAACCGACTCTGAGGCTTTCATAACTTCCATTGATGACGCGAAGAACGTGATAGCTATCGATGAGTACTGGACTTTCAAAGAAGTTATTACTGGTAAGCTCGAATGCCCTACAACATTCCTGTGCCTTATCCTGATTTTTTTCTTCTCCATGTCGCACAGCACTTTCCACACATGACCCAGCCTGGTATGCGCTTCTCACCTCTAATTTGACGCCCGAGCAGGTCATTGCATTACAAGTGGTGATAAGGACCGCTGATCAACGCAAGGCTGCCAAGGAAACCAAACTTGCTCAGAGCGTACCTTAAGAATGCCCTTCCCTAACAATGCCCACTTGTCGTAAGTGCATTGCTCTGGTGGTCCTTACACCGTAAAAATATCCATTGATATTACGATTTTACACTTTAGTGTATACGTTTAAGTAATTTTCATTTTTCAAGACATTGTGCATGGGCTTCAAACCTTTAGTATTCAAAGATATCATTCCAACTTCAAATGTACCAAATTCGCAGTAAAGTTTTACTTAGTGTAACATTTCCTTAGATGGAAGTCAAAATTCAAACTTAATTTTACCTTAAAGTTAAATATATTTAATTCCTAATGACAAAGCAAAAAACCCATCAATTTGTTGCTCTAAAGCTTAAGGCACAGCCACACCGAAAGCGGCTTTAAAGGCAAACCGGCATCGAACGCACAAAATTATTGACAAAACCAGACAAGCACGCGGAGCTAGTCGGGAAGGCAGACGACTCAAATAATTCAAAGCGACGCGCGCATTAAATATTAACACTTTAATCTACCCGATGGCGGTCTGTGTGTGTGTGCCAGGGTAGTGGCCATAAAGATAGCAAACTTATACAATATCCTCTCCGGCAGAAACACACTCACGGCCTCGTGTGCGCTGCATGCTAAACAGTTTTGAGGAAAACGGCAAAACAGCAAACACCAAACGGAGCAATTGAAAAATAAAACAAACCGAAAGGACATAAAACCCGGGGGAGAGTCCAGATAGAAGGACGTGAAGGGAGACAGGGAGACCTATTCCCATCCAGCACGCGAGCGGGCTGGCCGTGGAACATAAATTGGCAAGGGAACATTGTGGAACACGCCCATTGGCGAAATAATTATACGCCTTCAGATGGAGGAGCACAAATTAAATCAACAAGCCGCCCCGACGTGGCTTAGCCGAAAAACGCCCACCGCAGCGAGCAAACTTTCCAAATATGAAACATTAATATTCACGCCCATGTTAAAAGCACATAAATAGGCGTGGCATGCCAGCAGCACTTCCGCTTTTCGGTCAGCTCCCGCCATTTGAGGGCCTTCCTCCAGCGCTCCAGCGACCGTTATGTTGCATATAATTTTCTAGCCAAGCCCATTAGCTCGGCCAATAGACAATTGGTAGATGGGAAATTGGCTGCGCCTCAGCTGCTGGAAAATTCGGCGAACCATTTTCTACAATTAAAGCTAAAAGCATTTGTTCCGTAAACAGAGAATGCTATAAAATATTTATCACCGAAAAAGATTCATAACTTTGCTAAAAAATATTTGATATTTGCTTTTAATTTTAAAACATGGCTTGTGTACAACATTCACTCTTCATATTTAAAATAAATTATAAATAGAAATAGATTTTAGGTTCCAAAATTAAATTTTTAAGACGTTATATTGGCTCTTCTAAAATTTCTATTCTTCTATTAAAATGTTTTCCTTCAAGCTTGAAAAGCTAAGAAAGTGGAATTTTAAGAAGTTAAATAAAACTTAGATACATTTTATATATTATATACTTCATTAAATATAATGTTAAGTATATTATTTTCAACTAGTTTAAATAAGTTGATAAATTAACGAGCTCTCCCATTACATGTTCACTACTCTAAAGAGCCAAATCTCTGCTATACAATTTACCCTCTACTTTAAGACGGCCTTTAAGATTCTTACATTTCTTAGAATTTTCCTTAAGGCCAAAGTACTCGTCTGGTAGCTAATTGAAAACATTAAATTCTCACTTTTTGACTCTGCCGTTGCTTACACAACCTCGAGTCAGGGCCATTGAATTGTGATTTATTGTTATTTTTCGGCTTAACCCGGCTAACTTTGCAGCCCCAAGGTGTTTTGTCTCTGCCAGTAAAAAGTTGGCCAAAATACAAAAAGAAACACAGAATTGAGCAGGACTTGTTTTTGTTGTTTGCTGGTGGTTATCTGGCTTATTGGAATGGGCAGTGGTTGCTGCTGCGGTTTGTGTTGTTACTGGCCTGTTATGAACAAGCTTAACTTGCAGTGTTTATCTTTGCTGAACTGACCCAGAAACACATAAATTTTGGTCCAGAGAGAAAATTTGTTAAATGAAATTTAACTCATTTTCAACTTGTATTTACATAATTTTGTTTAGCTTAGAAGGCTTTGAGTTTAAGAGGATAAAAGAAATAAATGTTAGTATTTTAAACATTTAGAGATTAATATTACAGAGCAATCTTTTGCTTTTTCTATAAGTAAATTTATAATGCTGTTGTTTAGAGTTTATAATAAACAAATTTCTGGTATAAGCTTTAAGTTATTTATCAATAGGCCAGCTACATACTGATAATTTTTAATTACTGGGAAAGCCGTATGAACCAATCAACTTAATTTACCCCGGTAATGACTTAAATATTTCCCCTTGATGGCGATGAGATTGTAAAGTGACTTGGGCTGCCTTTCACCCCTCTAATCTGCGGTAAAGTAAAGCAATTTGACTGAGCTTGATTCTGTTTGCTCAGCCCCAAATGAGGTACACAAACGCCGGCTGCCGTGTCAGCTAAACGGATTTTCGTTGCCTGTTTCGGCATCGCATTACAGGGCCTTACACATAAATTCCCTCCTTCCAAAACCCTGGCTTCCTTCCTTCACTTTACTTTGTTGTCATCCGCACATATGGCAGAGGGTGGCTGGGGAGTTCTCCAAAGAAATGCAAAACGGATGTGTGAGTTATGCGTGGGAAGCAAATCATTTCCCATCAGACGATTGAGTAAAATTGTTTGGCCATAAGGCTAAACTTCTGATCAAATTCGGGCTGTCAAGGGATTGACAGGCAACCCCTCGCTAAAATAACACTCAGATTTTTGTGGCTTTAATTACTCAACAAGTGGGGATAAGGATAAAGCCCCTGAAGCAGCTCATTCTCATATATTTATGGGAGCTTAAGTTACTCTTAACTGTTTCAATTAGCTCTTAGCTGCCTCTTGGTTTCTATGGTTGATTGCCTAAGCAGATATTAAGTATGCACACAGGAAACTTCTTAACGAAAATATAATACTCTTTTCTTATTGATTTTTAATGTCTTTAACATAATACTGTTTAGCAAAAATAGTCAAACAGAATGTATCCCTTAAGCTGACATCAAGTATACGCCCAGTTCGCCACCACTTAAGTGGGACAACCTTTTGCACTTCGTTTCGCTGGTCGTGGCCAGGAAAACTTTATAATTTCATCAAATTCACAACCGAAATTGCGTGCATAATTTTATTATTTTGAAAGCACTTCGCCGAAGTTTATCTAAACATGTAGAAATCAGCACCAAGCACCCCTTCTTCCTTCACGAGCGAAACATTTTGAGGCTTTGGCCCAAAAAGTTGTTTCAAACAGCAATTAAAATAAATTACATTTTGCGATTTTAATTGCGTCTAATTGCAGGTAAAAGCCGGCAAATAAGTTCAAGCACCAAACTTAGGGGGCATGATGTGGAGGCGGCCATCGGCGTGGGGGCGTGGCTGAATTAATTTCCACAGTTGTCAGTTGTTATGAGCTAGAAACGACACAGCAGGCACAACGAACTTTTCTCGATGGCACTCACAAATGGACATTGCAACAATATTTGGAGAAGGACAGAGACCATACGACGGACACACACACACAGTTATGAAATGACAATCTAAAATGAATGACAATCAGCGTCCACGCTGCGTATACGTAATTGTCAACATCAAACTTTTATGAGTGACAATTTTGAAATGGTTTTGGGAACGACGAATTCGGGGTAAAAGCAGAGACAGAGTCGAAAGTTCATAACAATGTGCATAAATGATAATGAGAAGTGGTGGAAGAGTGGAGTGCTGTTGCCAGGGGTTTTGGTATAGAAAATTGGTTAGTTTTAGAATCGAACTAATGGCAGAAAAACTAATATTGAAAATGAAATCTAATAAAATATCTATTTTTATAGATCTAAACCAAATTGAACTAATTTTAGTAGAAGCAAATTATTTTTTGTTTACAGTTGATTTAAATAAATTCACCTCATATTAAAGACAATGATTAGTTTAATATCCTCAATTATTTACAAACTAAACAAAATCTTTCTTAAAGGCTCGATCTTATATGATTGAGCCGCTGGCATGTGTGTTAACCGAAACCGGAGATTATGTCAAGCGATCTTGGCCATAAGTCAACTGAAAGTGTCCCACTTATGCACATCCGGCCCGGCTGTCGTCATTAGTTTACTTTGTCTGACACTCGAGTGTCAGCAGAGCTGACAAAATGCTCTTCAGGTGGCTGCCTCTTCCATGTGCAAAGTGCCAGAAAGATTGAAGCAGCAGTCGGGCCTGTCTGCGAGCCCAAGTGGAAGGCAATTTCATTTAAAGAGTTTAAAAACAGGCAGTTTGAATGGAAAAAGTAGCTAAATGAGAGGCAGGAAAACGTTATTGAAAAAATGGATAAAAGTGTTTTCTTAAGTTAATATTATAAATGCCTTTAAAGTACAAAAAGAATAAATTCCTTGGCTTTTTCCAAGAACTACTAAAAATTTATTCTAAGAAATGATTTCAAATAATATTATTTATTCAACAAATAAGAACGCTTTTATTTTTTATGTATATTATAAAAATGATCTAAATTAATAAAATCCTATAGTAAATATAATAATTTATAGAGTTATTGCAGAGAGAAAGGAAAATTGTGTTAATAAAAGTTAACAAATACCCAAATTAGCTCAAAATAAATGGTTTAAGAAATCTAAAACCCAAAATCACCAATTTCTTTAAATGTAACAATGATTTTCACAATTTCTAAACTTCCTTTCATGACAGATACACTAGCTGCAAACACCTTCCTGACCGTAGCAGTTCAATTACATTTGTCAGAAATTTTCAAACATTTATATGCTCCGCTTGAAGCAATGTGGAGGACCATTAAAATCATAAAATAGTTACGAAATGGCAAAGATAAGTAATACAGTAGCTTATATATTTTTATATACTTTATTACATTTTGCAGAAAATAAAATAACTTGTACTTTGAGTCACGTTCAGCTCGTTGTTCAGTCTTTGATGGGTTTTTCGTTCTGCTTTAGTTTTGTGCACTGCCCGGGGCTGTTGAAAATCTCAATTTAAATTGTCTAGTTTCCTTTTTGATTTAAAAAAGCCAGCATACGCAGTATTATAGTAAAAGAAGCAAAGATTAAAAACTGTAAAAACAATTACCGAAAAGCAAAAGCAGCGAGTGAAGCAAGCTGAGCTTGCTCGGTGAAGTCGCTACTTTAACCCATCCAACCCGCCATTAGCCTGGAGGCTGCTTAGCTCATCGTGTTTTCCAGAGCCATGAACAAGCTACTCGAGGAAAAAACTCCCTGGAAAACATGGGAAAAATGGAAAATGCAGAAAAATGCAGTGGGAAAAAAGAGCACTTAAATCTACATCATTTCCAGTCCACAGCCCCCGCGTAGCTTTTGGCCCTTTGAAATTGGTTCAGCCAGGTGAAAGTAGCTGTCCCGCTTTTTCCCCTCATATTTATTGGTTTAAACTAGCAGCTGCTGTTGGCTTGGCATCATCTGCCGGCTAACAATGGCGAAACTAAAGCTATAATTGTTTCCAATTGAAATCTATTTCCATGGCGCTGAGGAAAAAAAAACCGTGTCAAGTGCAGCGGCAGTTGAAGGAGGAGACCGGGCTCCTACTAAAGTGCTTCCAGACCACGCCTTTGTGAGCAGTCAAGAGTTAAAAGGACATCGCCGGGATAACAACATTTGCATGCAAATGGCGAGCGGAGCAAAAGGGAAGTTACTTTGCCAATGTCAAGCGGCGAACTCGGAACGTGCCCATGGCTTTGGCAAATGAACTTGTTTGGTAGCTAATGAGATAAGCATGCAAATGCCAGCAGCAGGCCAAGAAAAATAGAAGCCCAGGCAGACGTTGAATTAAGTCGAGTCCTGTCGGTGGCAGCAACAGGACGACTCAATTAACTGACATTTCCGTGGGGTGACGCACACAAAAAAAGGGTAAACTGTAGAAAAAATGAGTTTAGTCTCAGCTTAAGAATGGTTAAGATATAATCTCAAATGCAGTTGAATAGAAATACGAAATTGAAAGGATCTAGCCACGACTTCATATCAACAGGACTGTGGAAAGAAAAAGAAATTGTAAACGAAGGGGGAAAAGAAAAAAAATATTTTCAAGATAAAACGCATTTTCAGAAAAGTTTTGCCATTGTTTACTTGCCTTGACTATTTTCCCGTAAAACTATTTCTGTATATTTTTATCTTCGTATCCACAATAACTTTCTTTAACAAATGATAATATTCCAGGGGCAAACTTTATGCGAGCATCGCTTTTGCATGTCTCCAGACCATAATCATAACTTAAATCACCGCACACATAGTGGTTGACATTTCATAGATATCATTATAAACCAAAATTGTGTTTTGGCTAATGCATTGGTCACCGCAAGACCAACGCCGCCCCCGAAAATTGTCAACAAGTTTTATGGCCTACTCAAAATTAATTGTTTTAAGCACGCACGTCCAACTTTTTGTTCAGTGTCTTTAACTCGTGAATTTCGTGGAAATGCCTGGGAAATCGGGCAAGATGGTGTTTCTGTGCGTTGAGTAAAACAGTTTTCCCGGGCATTGTATCACAAAGTGGCTGGCACACATTGCATATGCGTAATCCAGCAGCTCCTTTTTCCTTTCATTTTTTTCATTTTGTGTCCCCTCCTCTGGCATACATAAACATGTAAACACATTTTGCTATATTTTTTTTTGCTACTCTCATACGTTTCTTTTTTCCTGCTCCTTTTTATGACAAGCAAATACATGCAAATCTAGAATTTTACAAACGATAAACGCCTTGAGGCAAGCTGCTGCTCCTGGAGTCTCCTGCCATACAATTGATGCCGTTTTATGGCTCGTGTGTGCGAGGATGTGTGAGGGACAAATCCTGCTAATGCCCCAATGCGTATGCGTACGCATTCGATGCTCATTTTTCTTCCTGCCGTTAAGTCCTGCACAAATCAAACTGGGGGAAAAACCCGTTCTTTCTGCAGAAAGAAAACAAATATGCAAAAAAGTATTGTAACCTTCTGCTGTCCATTATCCAAATACAAAATACACTAAGCAATACATGCGGGAACTTGTAAGGACTTCGCCCAAAACAACAACCCAATCTGGATTCATGTCAATTCCAATTACAAGCCGGCAGGGAGGACCCTCGCCCAGGGCACAGCGAACTTATCTAAGCTTAACCACAGGACACGTTTCACCTCCACCGCACCTCGGAGATGAATCTATGCACATTATATTTACTACAGCATTGAGCGACAAATAAAAAGGAAGATGGAGAACATCTGTTGTCCTTCAAGAAGCGGGGTACAAGCTAGGGCACAGCTAGGGTACAGCAGGGCTTGAAATACTAGTCATACTTCGGTAGAAATATCGAGTATCCTTAAAGAAATATATAATAAATTATTTAAGAAGATATTTCCTTAAGTTTATAATCACTTTAACTTTAATAAATACTATTTACTAATTTATCAAGTGCTCAATGGCCTTCCTTCAATAAAGAAGAAAAGAAAAAAAATTTTTAATTATTATTATCTGTTAATATTAGCACTATCTTTTTGTGCTCAACTGTAGCTGCCGTTGGATAAGAATTCTTGCTCCCCTGGGGCAAGATACTGGCAACCAAGCAACAGCTGCATTTGAAATGAAAAGCATTTGTTTCTGACACAACTCGTCTTCGCCTTTGGATGCTGGGTTAGTTTCGTCCTGGCAAAGGCTTGGTCCATTGAGAGAGCTCTCGCCTGAATGCGCTCACTCATTATGTTGATTATCCCAGGCGGCCAGGCCACATCTCAAGGATTTTCGCAGAAATATGAATTGAAATAAATGCGCTTACGAGCTTGCTTTCAGTCCGTCCAAAAGAATTCATTAGAAATGTAATAAATTCTCTGGAAGAAAAACAGGGACTGCGGGCATATAAAAAAGAGCAAAAAAGGAAAGAGAGAAACCGCACCATTAACCCTTCTTTGCGGTGGCTTAACACACACATACCCCCTGAAAAAGACAATACAAAAAAAAGAAAACATATATGTAATGCTGTACAATTTTTTTAGCTAGTGACCTTACTATCCAGTGGGATTTATGGCCTCTCCCCTTTCGGGTCATCTAATGCCATTTCATATGGCCAACACATATCCTTCTTCGCCGGCTTGTTCCCCTTGCCTTTCACTGGCAATTGATGAGCCACAAAGCCAACAAGCATGAAATGAAGTCCAACTCCACGCCACGTCCCACGCCCCTTCCAAGGCTACTCTCCATTACCATTCCCCAATTCATTTTGCGGTTAATGTGATAAATCAATTTTATGCGAAAATCACAGAGCATAAATTTATTTAACTAGCCCATAAGTCATGGCCCTAGTTTGGTCAAATGTCTGCATTTGTCTGCCCGTCTTTTCCTTGGCTTTATCAATTAATTTAGGACAATATAGCTGGGACTTGGCTTGGAGTGTATCTAGATTAGATTTGTGCAATTAAATTAAGCTGTGGTTTAAAGCTAATGAAAATATCCGTAATCAATTTCTTTAAAAGGAAAAATTGTGTAAAAATAAAGTTAGCACCATTTAATAAATCCACATTAATAGTAAATAAATAAAGAAATATATTTTAATTACATTTGACTTTATTTTACCCTTGCTTATTTATTCCCTAACCCCATCCTTATAAATATATATAAATTTATGAATATATGACTATATCTGAAGTTAACTCCTATTCATTCTAATAAAACATGAGGGAAATAAAAGGGTAGAAAGGGCGGACCACGGGTCGTATGCTTAATGAGCATTTAAAATTCATTTAGACTTTTCACCTTTTATCTTTGTGTGCACAATGAATAAAATTAAAATAATCCGCGGCCAGTCGGTGTCGTCGGGTCTTGATAAAATTTTTTCCCGCTGTCTCCACTTTTCTTCTCCCCGTTTCCCGCCTTAATTTGAATAACTGAATTGTTAAGTGGACTTTCTGAATGATGGACTTGAATAGATAAGACGACGCAGGCAGCTTCCGACCTTTTAATTAAATTTAATTGCAAATGCCTGGCCAAAGTCACCGAAGTTGACATTTGATGAAGTCCTTGAAAGCCTCTCCCTCCAATCGACAGGCAGTAAAGGTGGCTTGGAGTTTGGTGGTTTTAAAGTTCATTTGGTTTTGAGTTCGATTGGTTCTCCTTTCGATTAGTTGTTCTTTTTGGTTCGTTGCTAGCTTGATAGGTTTTGATTTCGTTTCGAATTCGTTTCTTCTGGCATTCGATAGGTTTGACCCTCCCTTGAGAAGCTTCTTCCAAAAATTCTTAACACTTTCAGCTAATGCATTAATTTATCACACTCACTCGCTTCCCAGAGGAACTGAAAAATCCAGGTGCCAGAGACAGAGACAAGCGGCCACGTAACCAAGGCCTGAAAGAAGCTGCTTTTGCATTTCAATGAAAGCGTTTGTAAAATATTACTGGATACTTGAGGGCTCTGACTCCCATATGCGAGGCAGTCAGACAGACAGACAGACAAACTCCAGTGCCCAAGTACGCAGTGTCGCACTCAAGTCACGTTTGCCAACTGGCAAAAGCTTCAACAAATGTTAAGCCCAGGATTTATTGAGCTACTTAAGTTGCTGTTGATGATGTTCTCCGCCCCTGCCAGCTACTCAGGACTACACCCACGCTAGCAGGAGCCGCAGAAAAAGGTTAACAGTCAGGCTCCGTCTGTAAATGTTTATATATAGCATGTATAATATATACTCTGGCATTGAACACCCACATACTGGCGGGACATAAAAGATTCATATTTCCATTGAAAAGTATATCTGGAAATTCCCGTAAACATGTACAGAATCATGGGCAACAGCAGCAAGTTGTCTAAGTCCTGTTTAATGAGTTTGCAGCAACTTTAAGGCACTTTTTCCAACATTATGTTGCTTTCAACGAGGGTATATTATATAAAAGGTACACAATGAAAAAGTTATTAATTTTTAAATTAAATAATGTTTTAAATACTTATTAAATAAGTTTAAAAATATTTATAGTAAATTATTAACTTAAAATGTACTATTTTTCTTGAATAATTTAAAGTAAAATGAAAACGTTTAAATTTGTTTAACGTGTAGAGAGATGCAACATTTCTACCATCAACGCATAAATGTTTATATGGCTGCAAAACGTCTTGGCCATAAATAATGCCTTCGAGCTGTGCTAGCACATAAAAGTGTATAAAACGAACATCAAGGAGCTGCGTGCCAAACATTTTTAAATGAGCTCCAGGTAATTTTTCAGCCAATGCAGGTTTGGCAGTCAGTTCCAGCTAATGGCCAGTTTTTGGGGGATTCTGTCTAATGTGTTTCATATGCAAATCCCACAGAAATATATATCTTATCGGTGGCTATCTGTCGTGGACTTTAAAGGAGCTAAGAGGAGAAAGAATTTCTGCCACACCACATGGCGTATGAGCAATGTTCCATTTATGCTAGCAGATTGTTCCATCTTTTCTCCTGATTGTGGTTCTTTTTGTTCGATTATTTTTAAAAGAATTTTACAATTCAATTGAATGGTTGCAAACTGTCCAGAAATATGTTGCATGTTGAAGGAAGAATGTGCATACATTTTTCAAGTTGCCAGCGGCAAATTTGAATTGTCAAAATTGTAACGAGCTTTCTTTTTTTTTGTATATCCACGACTTGGTCGGTGTAGTGGCCATTTTCATCCCCGTTTCGCTGACATAAACTGCATTGAAATGTCATAAAAATTGAAACACGTTTCTCGTTGTGTTGCCCGCTCCTTGTCGCTGTATCCTGTACCATTTCCTAAACCTTAACCTGGTCGTCCTGCCTTTACCTAGACCAACTTTGGTTCGGTCAGGTGGGGATGAGTAGATGGTCTACCGGGTTTTGGCCTTCTGCTTTGCATACAAATAACGGCCAAGCAAGCCTCGGTATATCCATCCCTAAATCTATCCACCAACTAACTGGTGAGTCTGCCACTTTGTTCCATTTCGCCGATGCTGCAATTTTGCACTTTACACGTAGAGATGCGCTGGATATTATGAGAATTTATTGTTTTACGTGTGAGTAATTTTTGGGCAGGTTCAACCTCCGTGTGAGGAATCACTTTCTACCTTATCTTTATCCTTATTTCTCTGTGGGATAAATATAATTAAATAAATTAATAAGATGTTGCATAATCTGACAAATTAATTAATAATCTATTGCATAAGCTGACATTATTTTCAATTAATTAGCCTTATTAAGGCGATAACTCTCGATTTCCCTTGAGATTGATAGTCACACAAATCATTAAAGCATATAAAGTCAAGCACACTAAAGAGAAATAGTGATAATGTCTTTAAAATTAAATAATATCTTAGCAATTATAGTCTTGTAGTATAAATAAGTATAAATAAAATAATACAAATAGGGTTAGACACAGATATTAATAAAGTAAGTTGTGCTTCTTAAGAAGAATGTAGAAAGTTATAAAATAAAATGTTTGAGGTGTTGAAGTGTTTTCTGCTTTTTGAAGTTACATAATTTAAACCCGTTTTATTGAATAAAACATCTCAACTGTTTCTAGTTGATTTTAGTAATTAATAATCAATGAAAAATGTGTCCTTAAGTATGTTTTATACTTTCCTTTAATCTTATATATATTTTTCTTTTTATAAAATCATAAATATAAGTCTTGTACGCACAATAATTCCCGCCCAACCAGGAAAGGTCTTTTTGTGCTCCGTTGGCCTGCATTTAATGGCACCATCTCATGATGGCACCCACACACAAACAAAAACAAAACATTTTTGGTGGGCGTGACGGGTTTAGGAACGCCCAAAATACAAACAAAATCGATTTGCATTTAATTGCATCTGCGGCTGCACAAATTTCCACTGAGTGTGGGTGGAGATCAAGGGGCACACATAGCACAAGGACGAGCACAAATTCTGTAATCAGAATTATTGTTCAAATTGTCGTAATGTTTATCCAATTTGTTTTGTTGGCTTAGTTGTTGCTGCCGAATGTGAGTGTGCGTTGTGTGCCCAGGACTTCCGAATATATATGTGTTTGTGTGTATTTTATGGTCATAATCCGATTAGAGTGTGTTAAGTGCTGTGCAGAACTTGGCCAACACCTTTTGTTAATTACGTAATTGTTTGGGGGTAAATATTGTCAACAATTTACGAATTCCAATGCGCTTGTGTGCCTAACCACTTTGCTCGCTCAATCAACTATTCCAAAGCCGCCGAACCACTTTCGAAATCAACCCATCAACCAATCTGCAATGAATTAGTCAGAATTCAGCAGATTTTGGTGAGTTGGTATGGGACTGTTGTTGGATTCGGAACCATTCGGAACCAATTTATTTATTTTTTTAATTTCTAAGGCTCTCAATTACTCAAGTACATAAAATCTCTTTTTTATAAATTCATATTCTACCAATTCAATTGATTTTTTATTAACTTTAAAGTGGGTTTAAACCCACATAAAAAAACTATATTAAAATGCTTCTTGACTTCTCTTTGTCGTTTCGAGGGATCATAATTTGCATCTCCCAGCTGCAATCAGCGGCAATAAGTGCCTCAAAGCGTTTTGCTGCTGGCAAGTTTTCTCGAACTCACTGCCACTCCTCCTCTGTTCCCTGTAATTCCATTCTACTGCGCTTGCATATCAAATTTTCCAATCCCAATCCCAGTCCCAGTCCCAGTCCCAGTGCTCCCTCTTGCTCCCGAGTCCTGATTGTTATGCATTCGCTTGTCGGCACTTTTTTCATGGCGATTGTTCTTCCATGTTGCTGACAACGTCGTTAGCTATTCAAGTTTGTCAATTAAAAACATAATCCCCAATCAGAAGCCAATAATACCAGGCTGTTGCCAGACGGAATCCCTCAGCCTCTCTCTTCCTGGACTCCAGGACTTGCCATCTCCCTTACCCATGACAGCATGTGGCTGTGCCTCAGATAATCTGGAATAGACTCGCACACCATCAAAAAGTTTGCCCCACTGGAGAGACACTGAAGCGACATTGTCATGGCAAAAGTAAATATTATTTTCCTTTTTTCTCTGTTCCCTGTTTTCTCCTGCGTTACTGAGCTTTTTCCCTGTGATTTTTGTTACAATTGCTAGCCAGACGGGATCAGAAAAGTGAATATTGGTGGAACCTTGTGGGCGCTGCCAGATAATTGCTTCAATTTCCAGACTTTCCGGTCTGCCTTTTTTCCAGCTACTTTTTGTTGATCCAATAAAATATGTGAGAAGCGCGGAAAAATAAAAGATAAAGTTTTGATTGAACTTTAAGTGGATTATCATAACTTGTAATTGATCTGGAGATGTCCTTTGGCCCAGTAAATCTTTTAATAGGCTTCCTCGAAATGTGTAACGTAGTTTTTATTTTCCAGATTAATATTTTTCTGGCCATTTCTTATTTATTTCAGTTTATCCCGCAGTCAAACAATAACAAATAAAGCATACATTTAATTTTGTTTTAGCAAAACTTTGCCCTTATGCGCATGAAGGCATTGCATCAAAGCATTTTCCCTGGTCAAACAGTTTTCAATTACGCTCTTTGATCCTCCATAAAAAGCAACAAAATCACTTCAGAGTTCTGTTTGGCTTTAGAATGCATTGAATGTTTGATTTTGTTTGCTTACTTGTTTGTTTTTAATTTGCGCCCCGGCAAAATATATTCAGAAGCATCAAGCAATGGCTGATAGTATCGGCTGTCTATTAGGAGGACTTAAGCCGTGCTATGAATAAAATAATGAGGATTTTGTACGAGTGATTTGCATATGGACATGGGTTCCATATCTCCTCTATCAATCTAAATTCTGGAAATGCTAAACTTTTGCTCTGTCAACTAGTCATTGTGGCAAACAGTTTGCTTTGCTTTTCCTCCTTTTGTTGCTCGGAATTTAGAGTTTAGAGAACTCGGAGTCTGTTGTTTATTCTCCCTGCCTCAACTTGTCTGCGGTTGGCTGCTGCCCATCAGTTTATGCAGCAGCTCAAGCTTGTTACTCCTGGAAGTCATTACTCAAGTCCCTCTCAGCCATAAATAATCCACTCATTCTTTGCTTAGATAATGCAACTAATTGCAACTTCACTTATACCTTTCGCCGCTGAGATTTGCAAAGGAAATCGGAAGGCATTGCAGAATTAATTTGTCAGCTGACAAAACACTTATAAAACCTCGCGGCACTCGCAGCCCGTCAAAATGCGAAACAACGCACAAATTAATCAGATTTGGGTAGAGTGAAAAGTGAAAAGTGAAAAGCTTTTAATGGCATTTGTATAAATTAAATGCTATTAAAATTATTTTCATAGCTGCTGCTACTGGTGCGGCAACACAGGGGAAGGGAAAAGCGACGGGAAAGCTGTTCTGCGAACTATTACTCTTAAAGTGCCGGCTGGTGGAATGTGGCAGGAAGCTAAATCAACATTTATGCAATTGAAATAATAATAATTTCGCTTGGCATTTAAATTAAAATGGCAAAACAGCTAACATCAGCGGAAAGCCATCAGACTGGCATTGAAGAAGTTAAAGGAGAAGGAAAATAATAATTATAATGAGCGAAAATTACGATAAAAGTGTATAAAATATTATATTTATATTAAAGCTATATGGAATATCTAGATGAATTGTACTAAATGTTAAACTTTAATCAACACTTCATTATTTTTACACACTAGATAATCCCATAAGCTCTTAAATGTCCCATTGAAATAATTGTAGATAATTCATTTGAAATTTATTCACATTTCATTCTTAGTGTCAACTGAAATTTGCGGCACTTTGTAAACAATAATTTAATAGAGCTCAACTGGCGCTGAGGCAAAAAATTCAAATAAAATGAATGAAGATTTGTGTTGAGACCAATAAATTTGTCTGCATGTCTAATTTTCGCACACACCCGACACACACCGAAGTATCTGAGGGGCATCACCATAAATTATTCTTATCTACTTCGTCATCGGGACTGCGACGGCGAATTTTACCTTGTGGTCAGCATGTGCGGTCAGCATGTGTAAATTTAACCGCAAACTTTTGTCCGAGTGCAACACATGAGACCCGAAAAGGGGTGGTGTGAAAAAGGATTGAAGTTGCACTCGAAAACATATATTTTTCAATGTTATGCATTTTCTATAAGACTAGATATTAGAATCTGTAAGTATTACAGCGATAGACTTTCTATTTTTAGGATTACAATTTGGAATTATTCAAACATAGGTAGAAAGTAGATTAAAACGGAGAGCTTTTAATTATTAGTTAATTATAAGACAGTCTTTTTCTCTGCCTTTATTTTGAGCCTTGATTTTAAATTGTAAATTAGTAAATTTAAGTTACGAATTGTAGAAGAATTATACATAAAAACAAAGTCCACAATTATTTATTAATTTAACTATATTCACTATTTCTTTTCTAGGCAACTATTTTTAAGGCTTATATAACTATTATAATTTGATCTCAACAAATTAAAAATTAAAAAAAAACTTTTGAAAAACAAGTAAACATAATTATTAATTTATTTTAAAAACAATTAATTTCTAGGAGACTTTATATATTTTTTAAACATTTATTATTATTATATTAAGAGCTCTTAAAGGCTTCTTCATTCCAAAATATTTTACAAATCATAAAAAACGCATTGAAATTTGCATAATAATAATAATACCCTTTTCAACAATTATTTCGAGTGTGGGCTTAGAGGATCTAGGCAGGCAATGGGCGAATGTCCATATTGTCGAAAGTACAGACGCATTTATCTCTGAAATGGCGGGGAGAGAGGCCAGAACGCAGTCTCTGGTCATAAATTAAATCAACGGGGGGCTTAAGAGTGAAAGGGTGAAATGGAGTGGACCTATGCTGTGGAGTGGACCCTGTGGGGGTTGCCACTGCAATTGCAGTGGAAGGCTGCTGCATCGATGGATAGTTAGCCGAATAGAGATGGAGAGATATATATAGATGGATAGATAGACTGTCTGCAGACAAGACAATGGACCTGAGTTCGGTGCCATCTTCCATCTTCCATCTCTCCAATTTTCCAGTTACCCTTTACCATTTCCACCTCAATATGGCCGGACTACTTACAACATAGAAATGTCAGGAACAGAGCAGGAGCAGGACCAGCTGGCAATCTGTGTGTTGTAGTGCGTAATCCTCTTTTTGCATTGTCTATATATGGTATGTCTCTCCCTATGGCTTTGAGCTGGGCTTTCAATTCCACTCCAATTAAGATGTACATATGCCAGGTGAAATGAATTGTTTTGTGTCTCTGGTAGTATTTCAATGCAAATAAGAGTCATTTGCAGGCGAAACCGGCTAAGGCAAAACCAAAACCAAATAGCATTATTCATTATTAATAAATATCCCCCCGCCCCCTCACAGATCTAGAGCGAGAGCGAGCTGTGGTCCGGTTTACAGAGCTCAGGGTGCGTTAAAACTTTGACACTTGGCCTGACCAACTCAAACGATTTGTTTGGTTGGCCAACATGACCAGGCAACAACAACAACAACAACAACTTTGGTAAAACCCTTAAAACCCCATACACAAACGCTTTGAGGCAGATACTTTAAATGACTGCCAAAGCCTCAAATGGGTGTATAAATCCCCAGCAAAGAACATCAACACAAACAGATTTTCGGGGCATGGGAACGGAAAAGGGTTTTTGTGTTTTTCTTTTCAATTTTTTTTTTCTGTAAGCCCCAAAAATCCCTCAACTAAATCCGTGTGTAAACTTTAAGGACACTTTGCTGGGGCCTTTGAATATTTAATTCAAACAAAACTAAATTCTATCTTTCTCTTAATATTCCTGATGTATGTTTGGTCATGGAAGAAATCACTTTCAAATAAATTATTAAGGTTTAATAACTTTTTGGGTTTTAGAAAGGAAAACATTTAAGTGTTTACAAAGTTTACAGAAATTTATAATGTGAGTTTGGACATGCTTTGTTAAATAATAGTTATTAAATTTCAATTTAAAGTATAAAGTACTAACATGTTTTTTCTTTAAAGTTGTTTAGTAAATTTGTAAAACATATTCTCCTCAAATTGTTAAGTCCTGAAACCTGCATTTAATCCTGCAAAATAAAAGCCAGACAATGGGAAAGCTTTAGTGGGCCAGGACATTTAATTTCCAAAATTCAACTTCAACCCATTGTCGGCCTGCCAGAAAGGAAAAGGATATGTGTGGTACACACAAACACAATGGAGAGCTGCTAACAATTTTATGTTCTTTGTTAGCCAGCAAATGTCGCTGAGTACAGAAAAATAAACGCCGAAAAAAATGCCAGAAAATGAAATGCATGTGCATTTTAAATGCAATTCATATTAAATGGCAGGAAGTGCAAGAAATGCTCAAATAATTGCAGCTCCAAATGGCCATTTTATAACAAAGGATCTACAAGGACTCAGCCGTCGTCGTCGTCGTTGTCGTTGTCCTTTTGTCTGTATCCATATCCGCATCCGTGCCTGTGTGTCATTCTCGGCGTGCAAATTGAAAGTGCAAATATTAACATTCAAGACGATGTGCCAGGCACACTTGTGGCTTTTTCGCCTAGCCGTCATGTCCTTGCTGCCACTCAATCAGCAGGACTCGGGATCCAGGAACAAGACTGATGCGAGCACGACAACAGCTGCTGACAAGGACAAACTAGAGCCATGGCACATCTGTATAAAGGCCAAACTTTAATTAAATTGTATATGTTTTTGGGCATGCCAGGGCTGAAATTCCATTTACCTTTCCCATTCCCATTTTTGGTGACCCCTTCTGGGGCGCTGCATAAATTTATTAAAGTGATTTTGCTCGCCAAACAAAGCCCTTGCGGAATCCCTTTTCTATTTTCAGGTCCAGGTCCCTGGCCAATGTCTTAAATATTAATAATGTCACATGCAAAGCACACACACGGACGAGCGGTGTGTGTGCCAGATATACCAACACATAATTGTTTTGAATGCCTCATTAAGTGTTTGAGAACTTAAGCTCAAGTTCGCTTCGGCGCGTGTGTGTATGCCAGGAGCAGGACCAAGCTAGGACACAGCAGGAGATTATTACGATTATTATTAACTTTAATGAAATTCTATGGGTGTGTGCTTCTCACATACACGGTGAGAAGTTGAAAATCAAAAAGGAATAGTAAAGGTTTGACATTAAAATATAAACTCTAAGCTTATAGAATTAAGAAGAATAAAAAACAAAATAAATTAATTAAAAAAAGTTACTTTGATAAATGTAGTATTAATTAAAATAAAATTTGTGAAAATTATATATTTACCTATCTTAAAAAATCTTTCAAAGTTGGGAAGATTGTTTTAGAAATGTTTTTTAAACTATTTTCTTCATATGATATGATATATGATGAAATATATGATATTTCTTGATTATGATATCAGAAAAAACGCAGATAATATTATACTGAAGATTTTAAATTCTTATATCTTCCATTTGCTTTAATTACGCTGAAAAATAATGGTTTAATATATTTTAAAAAACTTATACCTGTAAAATGAACAATAAAAAATGGTAAATTTATGGTTTTAAAAAATTGTATTATAAATATGATTAATTATTTGGAATAAACGTTTGATATATCAAATAAACAATTAAAATAACTCTTTCTTTGTATTAAATAATAACCTAAAAATTCCTTGTTCAGTGTTCCCTTTAGTTTCCTTTAGTAGAAAGTAAGATAATATTCCGGCTGCGACTCTTTAAAGCCACTTCATGGCAATGTTGACGCTAACGTTGGCCTTCTGTTTCGAATTGTCTAACTGGCTGCCATAATTGCCAGCTCCACGTACCTTCTCCACCATCTGCCCCTCTCCCTTTTTCCTATTATTTTCCATCTCTTTCTATAATTCTTTTAGCGAGTGTGTGTGTTTTTAGGCAAAGCCAATCATTTGGGCGTTTCATTGTCATTATGTCAATCTTGGCGCCGCCACTCGACGGAGTCACGTGTGTGTGCCTGTGTGCAGGGCATATCCTTCAATTTGTGTGACTGTATTAGTGTGTGGGGGAGTGAGTGAGTGTATGTTTATGTGTGTGCGGAATGATAATGAGACAGTCGTTATCTTTTCCATGCTGTTCTGTTTTTGGTAGTTCATTTCGATGTCGTTAAACACACGTTTCGAGTTAATTGCCTAAGGCAACCGGATAGACTCGAGGCTATATAGTTAAACCTTCCCTCCATATTCCCTTTCCATTTTTATTGTTTTTAATTGTTATTTTTAGTGCATTGATCTTAAATTGATTTAAAAGGGGAACCGAAATAAAGAGTTGACTTTAAATTAGATTAAATTCTATGATTGATATTTGTACAACTTTTTAACTCGTAAAAACCTTCTAACTATTAATAATTTAAGGGAGAACATTTTATTCTCTTAGAATACTATTTACTTACTTATTTTTAACTTCATCAAACAAATATTTTGGCGGCTGTAAAGATTTTCGTTGCTGTCCAAGAGCTCCCCATAACCAGCCCTAAAAAGTAGGCAATGCTTTTTGTCACTCTTGACTCCTTGATAGTTGACTTATTTCCTTCTTTTCAAATGCTTTTTTATCAACTTTAATAAACTATACATTTTATCAAGAGCCATTTTGGCAAAGCTTATCCAGATATCTTCAGATAATCAAGTAGACTAAAAACAAGACTTACAGAAAACAAAAACCATACAAAAACTCTACAAAAACCAAGCAAGTCCGAAAACCCAAAGGCATGCAACAGCATCATAAGAGATACTTCCATTGAAAGTTGCATTCAGCTAAAAACAAAAACCATTGAACAAGAGCCAGAGCTAAAAACCAGAACAGAACTTAACATCTTTTATGGATAATTTTCGACGAATAATGAAGTTCTTGCTGTGGCATTGTTCTCACTAGCTTTGTGCAACTTTATTTCTTTGCATTTTCAACTAATCACTCTAAGCCAGAATTCAAGCCCGACTTTAAGTGCTTAAATTTAGGAAAAAGGGTTTCCGGTTGAAAATTCCGCCCCATAATAATAACTGAGGCCGGGCAAATCGCGTGCATTAAATATTTACACTTTAATCTACTCAATGGCAGGAGCAGGAGTGGAGGCAGACAGTCGCCAGTTCTCTCTGGGGAAAGGGGTGGAGGGGCGAGAGAATTTCTGTGGCCATAAAAAATAGGAAAATATCTGGGAAATCAGACAATCCGACAGGCCAGAGAAGAGAGACCGCCAGCCGAGTCTCTGTCTGTCTGTCTGTCTGAATGCTAAGAACGTGTTTAGAGCTCAGCACACATATTTTTTACAGAAGCTCTTCTCCACTTGCAAATGCGACTGGCGAAGGCTTCTGGCTGGCGGTTATCCTGAAATTGGCAATCGAAACATGTCTGCCATAGGGATTAAAGCCTCAAAGTCCACAAGTTTCCCATAATTATACTTTGCGAGCGGTTTTGTTTCTTTTTTATTGGAAAATCAACAATATACATACGCCGCAATCATATTAAAAGCTAAACGCCACGAAAACCAGGTTGCATAATAAAATATGAGACATTAATATTCACACCCAAACCACATCAGAGGGGTGTCTTTGCTTAGGAACTGACCTTTTCTGGGCGATGGCCAGGACGACGTACTTCCTGACGCCTCAAATTATGCCATAAAATGTTGCCCAAGGGATGAATTCATTTGCACACACACACACACACACCAGTCTGGCACACACACTCACATCCTTATGCAGAGCCATTAAATCACCCAAAAACAATGAGCTCTCAGTCCTGGGTCCCCATCATCCTGATCCTAGCTGGTCCGTGCTGGAGTTTACCTTGCGAAATTAATTTCATTTGAATTAAGCACAGGCAATAATGCCGAAATTATTCACAGACACCCTGACCGACGAGGCCCACCAGGTCCTGGCCAAATCTGAGGCCCATGCAATCAACGCTCAATGCCCGCTCCTTGGAACCAAAATTGTTTACCAGTCAACTCGACAGTTTCCCCATACCCATGCCCCATGCCCCATGCCTCATCCCCCATCCCCAAGCCCATTTTGGGGGCTCTTTGTCGATGCTTAAGGGTTGCTGATTGTGTGGTTCGAATGGACATGGTGGCAGGATTTAGGGGTTTGAGTTTTGGGTGAAGGCGAGGGCGAGGGCGAGGCTGAGGGTGTGATGTTGTGGGCTAAAGAACGATTTCTGACAGCTAATTGAAAACATTAAATTCTGCTTACCTCAAGGCAGTTTGTGAGTTTTCTGGCTTGGACAATTTCATTTATTTCGAATTGAAAAAGCCTGGAATATCTGTGATAATCCACAGATCGAAAGTGGAAAGAATTTATGAACAACAATAAACCTTAAAATTTAATACATATGAATTATATGTAATTTAAAGAAGATGTAGTATTAACTTTTAATAATCATATTATTTATTAGTTTTATATGAGCACTTTATACATTTTATGGATTTTTAAGCAGGTTGCTTCTTGCTTTTATATTTTTGTTAGTTTATTATTTTGTAGTTATGCCAAAAAATATTAATGCATT
The DNA here is from genome assembly GCA_008042515.1 of Drosophila truncata. Taxonomy (NCBI): domain Eukaryota; kingdom Metazoa; phylum Arthropoda; class Insecta; order Diptera; family Drosophilidae; genus Drosophila; species Drosophila truncata. Next base: position 32,294 of record VNJQ01004854.1, read on the forward strand.
TGAAGTAATAGTTAATTACAATCACATTCATCAAATTTTTTTCTAATTAAAATGTTTATTTTTAGTCTTGTCGTAAAGCTCAATTTTCTTGTTTAAGAATATCTACAAGGTGGGAAACATTTTAATAGTCCGCAAAGCAGCAATGTATTTTTAGTTAATAATTTTTTTAACTTGCAAATATTGTTTTTAAAAAATAAGATTCAATCAAAGTGGCTCCCATTTTCCCAATCCATTTTTCTCGAATAAATCTAATTCCTTTGCTGGCTTTGAATATTCAGTAAATGACTTAATATCCCCTGTAAGGGTATTCAAAGCTAAAAAAAATAAATACGTATAGAAATGAATTTTGATGATTTCTGCTGGCTACGCATTTGCAGGCAGCTGTCCAAGCATTTGAACACTCTGCTGTCCATTCAGCTGGGCTCTCCTGTCAGTCCGACTGCCGGAGGTCAGTCGCTCGAATAAAGCGCTGCCCTTGCATATTTAATACCACAAAACGGGCAATACTCCCTGGGGATAAATAATGTGAAATATTTACACGATCTACATACAGACATGCACAAAACTGACACTTGTGCGGGACATGGCTATATATGTAATAACAATAATAAAACATTATTGTTGTCTTAACGCTCCCAATGGTATTCCCAGCCCAGAGCAAAGCTAAAAAAAAAAAACAATTTGTTTTGACAGTTGTTACGATTTTGTTACAATTTTTATTATGATTTTTGATTGCCTTTTGTGTGGGCTAATGAATAAAGTTAAAAGGAAATTAAGTCGAGCGGTACTTTGGAAAGAGGAAATAACAATTTGTGGATTACCAAGGGAAAAGATTTGAAGAAGAAAATGTAGGTTTTTATTTTAGAAGGTGTTATTAATTTATTAATAGAAGTACTTACTAGTTTCAAGTTTAGTTTTAACTGGATCTCCTGGTTTTTACTTAGGTCTCCTCGTTTTTTGCGCTTTTCCCATCCTTTCACAATGAAAAAAGCCTGTTGTGCCAGCAGCTTTGCCGGCAGGTGGAATTGTTGTTCCGCTTCCTTTGGCAATCGCCTTGGATGAATGGATGCAGGCAAAGGAACAGCAGCTTGTGGAACAGCAATACATCCCTGGCCCCTTTACATGTGAACATTTTTCGCCTCAAGTTGATTGCATTTTTCAGACGGCAAGCAGAAGGTAGAGATGCGGAGCTTGTCAACTCTCCCGCACATAAGGAAAACAATCCGTTTGGAGTAAGCTTTTGTGTGCATCGCACGTTCGTTTTTGGTTGATTTCTTGCATTTCTCATAGCTGTGGGATCGACTTTGCTCCAGCACTCCACACTCCAAGCTTCATGCTCCTTGCACCAAGCTCCTTGCTCCGTCCTACCTGCATCCTTGCTTCTCCATACTCTGCATTTATAAATCCCGGCATCGCGGGTCAATTTCATGCAACAGCGACAGCGAACCTGGACGACCTGCAGGAGGACACTGAAAGAACACTATGATAAGGTCTAAGGACAAGCCAAAATTTGTTTTTTATATAAGAATTTGTATAAAAAGAAATATATATTTTGTAACTTAAGAAATTATAAGTTTTTAGTTTAGTTTTATATTAGTTTTTATTTATAATAAAATGAAATTATCTATTATACAGAGTTAAGGAATTTCATTAGCTATTTTTGTGCCAAGTCTAGAATTTTTCTTTCCAGTGGCTCTGCATAAACCTGGACAACGGCACGTATGCGCGTTTTTCTTCATGCCACTCAGCCTCACCTCTTACCTTTCACCCTTCGTCCTTCATTCTTCGTCCTTCATTCTTCACCTTAGCTGGCTTTCTGGGCAAAGTGGGCGTGGCGTCTGGCAGCACGTAATTGATTGTTCAATCTGTTCCAGATCAAACGAAGTTGCGAGCTCCGAAGAGCGAAATTTCTGCGCGTATCTAAAAAATTCCTAAAGCCACCTCGTAGCAGCCTCAAATGAACTGTGAGCTGTTCGGGCCACTCAGTTGATTGAGTCACCTTTCCATTTCTTCTCCTTTTCCTTTACTTTTCCCTGTGCTTCGCCAGGTGCAAATGAGCTGCTTTAAGTGGCGGCGGGAAGTGTGTCGTAAAGAGGTTACAATTGAATCGGTATGTGTTTTCTGGTCTTTAATGATGTTTGACCAGCACCAAGCACCCCTGCTCATTGGTATGCGGAGATTGTTTCAAATTATTGTCGTCCTCAAATGCTTAAAAGCCACCCAGCTAGCCAACCATTCCACACTGCAGCTGTCACTGATTGCTCACTAAATCAGCCCTTCGATGGCTGACATTTGTTTGCAAATTGAACTTTGAGACTCTTGTGCCAAATCACAATCGCCTCACGGAGGCTGTTGGCCAACTGGCAACTGGCCAGCGCAAATACTCGAGAATATCTTTATTTTCCAGCCAAACAGATGGTAATCGTTGCATTCGGAGGCTATTAGCTCATAAATAAAACTTTGACGAGCCATTTGCTTAATGATGATGAGCAGAGCATTGAAGTGGCGGGAATATTGGATTTTTTGTAATGATGATGATGAAATTAATAGTAATTAAGATTATATTGCTGAAGTAATACTTTTCATATATTAACTATATGTTTAACCTTCAATTCAAGCAAAGAAAATACCTATTTCTGCACTTAAACTCATATTAAATTGTAAGAATGACTTAAATCTGTTTCACACTGGATTGTTGTTTATTTGTGTATCAATCAATTTTGACCAGAAATATGTAACCTTTGGTAATTTTCACTGTTAATGCCATAAAGACGAGACCATTGAATCCATTCCAGAGTCAAATCGAATTCATTCGATTACGTTTCATTATTCATGAGTTGAAGCTCTGTGATATTTTCAGGATTTGTTCCACAATGAATATGCATGTAAGTCTCCGTCTCTCTCACCCTCTCCTCCCGGACTATTTGTTTTCCTATATATTTTTTGTTATTTTTCCCCATTTTCCCGGCCATCTTTTTGCCTTTTTTACGTTGATTGTACATTGGGCATTCATTGGATTTTTGTGTGTGATTTCTCTGTTGCTGTAGCTGAAGAGCCGGTGCTCCCATGTCAAAATTTTGGACAGTTTGTCACTTTAATTGAATTTCCATGCAGAGCCAAACGAGCCAAATAAAAAGTTCCGTAGTTTGTTCATGCGATTTATGGCAAATAGTAGGAGAAGAGCCTGAACTTTTGAATAAATTTTCATATGGAAAAATGTTTAATTCAACTTATATGATTGTTTGTGTATATGGCGAATGCAAAACATGCCTCTTTGCCAGATGCTGCCATATACACATTTACAATTCGATACAGTGGTAAGGAGAGCACACTGAAAGGAAATCTAGGCAGTTCAAGAAGAGTCTCTTGAATATAAATTAAGAGACACGAAAAACAAAGCAAAAATTAGTTAATTAAAGTTAATAATTATGTATCCTCATCATTAATTCAATATTTTATATATATTCCCTAAGAAAATCATAAAATAAATAACCATTCTGCATAAAAACATATTTAAATGAAATCTCTGCTAGCAAAAATATTATCTTGCTTTCTGTAATTTAAGGTACAAACATTGGTTATGCTCGTAAATCCCAGAGTATATTGTAGATAATTTTTCTATGTTCCGTTATAGATATAATATGATATTCCTAATTTTAGATATAATTATCAAATAGACACCTGAAAGTATTAAGTATTTCCCTTTAAACTAAATAATTTTGGTCACTGTCGCTGAGTACATGGTAACCATTGGCACAATTCACGCTTCTTAGTCTTTGCGGTGACGATTTCCGTCTTTCACCTGATTGTTGCTCGCTACAGCTTCCCATTCAGCCCCCTTTGGGAGCCCCTTCCAACCCCCCTTTAAGCCCGCTTTTCACTTCCCTTGCCACCCACGCTCGTTACCTCAAAAGCCGCTAACAATGCTGTGTGAAATTTCCTCCGCAGCTCGCGGCATTGTAACGCGCATCCTTCCGAGGTTGAGATGCCTCGGTCCTCGGTCCTTGTTCCTGTTCCCGTGGCTGTTGCTGTGCCGGCAGAATGTTTTATAAGCTATGCAAAGCATCTAACGCCTGATATCAGCGCCAAAGTATCCTGATGCTGGTGTGATGCTGTTGTTTTGATTGAAAGCATCTAGCAGCGGTTGCGAAAGTATTTCATATCTAATAAGGGAAATCACTGGAGCGAAACACCACAAACTATACAATAGATGTTGACAAATATCATTTGGCCTTAAACTTTCCACAACTCACGGGGGACAAACTTGAGATACTTGAGATAGACTCACACTCCGTTTAGCCATTAATGGACAAGTTTATCTTCAATTTAAAAACTTTTGACTTTGACAAATAAAAGTTAAAAGTCTCCTTTGCCATTCACTTTCAATTTGCATGGATATGGAAGGAAAATGTTGATGATGATTTCACCGGAAGGAGACATTTTTTATTGACAAGGAAATGCTTTCTTCGGAAGGCAAACCAACGGCGGATGTAGTCAACGGCTTCCTCTTCCACGTTTGACCTCGTCCGAATGGCGGCATAAAATGTATGAAAAATGTTATTGCCATCATTCTGAACCCAGAGCCCAAGTTAAATTGAAGAACAAAAGTGTCCGGGCTTAAACGTAGATGACCGAAGAAAACTCATTTTGCCACACAAATTGTCGCCTTAACACCTTGTAAATTATGACAAAGGCTCAAACTTCGGACAGGACATAAAAAAAAAGTAGCCGGCATGCACTTCTGGAGAAATGCTCACAGATACTCAAAGTAACCACAGGCAAACACTCATAAACACTTTATGACAGTGCCGCATCGGGTCAGGTAAGGTAAGGAGTTAAGGGCTCCGGGCTCTGGATGCTAGATGCTGGATTGTGGATTGTGGGGGAAATCGGGTGGCACTGGGGTTCAATCCGTTTCAAGTCCACTGCTCACACTGGGGAAATCAAACGAACCTGGGACCGTATCGAAACCGAATGAGAGAATCCCCTTCCGCCCGAAAATCCCTGATGGGTCGTCCCCCAACGGGAGCAACGGAGAAGTGACAATGAAATCAAACCGAGAACTGGGCGAACTGTGGGAGATCTATCTGTCTATCTGGGCATGAGAGTGTGTGTCACGCTGCGGGCTGTTGCCCAGGCAAAGACCAAAGCAAAATAGTTGGATATTTCGGGAACTGATAGTAGGAGTACCCTATCTCTAAGTAATAATACAACTGGAAATTTTGGTATATTTAATCAATTTAAAAAGCACACCAAATTATATAAATTAAATAAGGCCAGGCAGAACTTAAAGTTGTCTGAAACCCGTTATGGATTATGTCTGAAGTTCTGTAATAATTCATTTAATTAATCGATATAGAACCTTACCGTTCCCTGTGTTAGGGTATTAACCGACCCACAGAGAGATAGATTGAGAAAGAGCTAGGAGCCGGAGGCAAAACCACAGCTCCAAGTTCGTCCCTTGCCCCTGCGATTGCCTCACGCACGAGTGTCTTCATTGTGGGCCAATTTGTGGACCATCATCAAGTGAGAAATTTCCAATTTCCGAAATGTTCAATTGGCCAGCAAAACGGCCCGCAGCCACGGGGCCAAGGCAGCTATGGACGGGCCGCATTCCGTACTTTAGTCCCACACCCGAAGCCCTCCAGTCTCTGCTGTTTGTATTTACATTTAGCGAGGTATTTTTATCAGTTGCCATTTGCCAGATGCTTTGTATCTTCGATCAGGTAAAGAAATATATAGATTTCGATGCAGCCTCACCACTTTTTTCTTGTGCTTCTCTTTTTTTTTGTGGGGAATTTTCCAGCTTTTCGTTTGTTTTGCTTGCCCTGCACAATTTCTCATGCGGTTCAATTACTTGCCATTGCCGTTTCTGTTGACCTCCGTAGCCGTATCCGTTTGGCTTTGGCTTTTAATTGTCCTGCTCCAATGGTCCTGGGGGCTCTATTGTCTCTCCTGGCATTTGGCATGTAACTTTTGACCTTCCCCGGCTTCGTCGTTTTTCGTCTAAATAATGCAAATTGGTTTGGGGGCGTGAGTGTCGCATGAGCTGCGGTGCGGCCTGTGTTTCGCATTGAGCTTCATTTGAATAATTGAATGTTGAGCCCCGAAATTAGAGGGAGAAGCCTCGGCCTAGAGCCTGTAATAATATCCTTGGATATTATCTAGCACATAATTACATTCCATGAGGCATACTTGCCGCTCTTTTCTATTTGGTAATTGAAAAATAGCAAGGCCATCCTATAGGGCACTGATAGTATTATAATGGAATTTTAATGGTTTTGTTTAGGTATACAATTTTATAATGTTTTTTTTGAACCATTGAAGATCAGACTTTAATTTTATAAATCTATGGGATCTGGTAAAGAAATTAATACAGATTTTAAAACCTCTAAAAATGTATTCAAAATAATGTTAAAAAAATTTCACATTTTACAGTAAAACAATGCAAACGTACACAAATTTTGGTAGCTAACAAATTTTATTTCATGTTCTAAAAACCCTAGTTCTAATTGCTTTATTTTTCTTATAAAAAAACAGCCTTAAAAAATAAATAGCAATGGAAGTCATAGAATAAAAAAAAGCATTTGGAATAATTTCTTGAAAAAATACATTAAAAATATTATTTACTTTACAAAAATAGGTTTAGTAAATTATTAAAAAAATTTCATCTAATTGAATTCTTGGTCAATTCTAATTCTAATTTTAAAAATAATATATCAGCCATAACATTAACTAATCAATTCCTAATGGTTTTAGGTTTAGGTTTCGTAATTTCACCTTTTTTACCTCCAGCTTAATTTCCATTTGCGTAGTCTCTGCTGAGCATTTAATCAAAATTATTATCAAAGCTCTTTTTAACTTAAATGACAATTATTGTCGAGTGGAGAATACTTTAAAAACACACACTAACACGCACACACACTTCAGCCCAACAAGTGTCACTCCGAGAATCCCTACCCAGGAGCGACGACACCATCCCCGTCATGAATTTTATCCTCATCAACGGCGACAAAGTCAACGACCCTCACTTTGGTTTAAAAAAAAATATATATGCGAGCTGTAACAGTATTTATTTTTATTGACATTTTGTTATCCACCCGTCCCACCGAAAAAAAAAGAAATAATAAAAATAAGAGCAAAAAAGCGCGGAAAGCGCAACCGCTTGGGAAAAGCAGGAAAACCTCTCAGAGCAAAACCAAGGCAAGCGATTTACGTGACGAGACCGCGGCGGCCATTTAATGCCACCACCTTCTCCTCCTCCCCCCCCATTTCCACATTTTCCGGCCAGCCAAAAGAGAAACGGAAAAACGCGGTGAGCACAAAGAAAAACGCCATTTTCCATGTTGGTCATAATGAATGCGTAAAAGTTTATTGCGCCAGCAGGGCATGGGAAATGCAAGGGAATGGAAAATCAAGGGTGCTGGGGGTGGTGAAAATGGGCAAAGGTGGAAAAGGAAATGCCAAAGGAGCCGCGGGACAGGTGTGAGTGCCCAGCACAAACACACGAAATGATTTATTTTTTGTCAAGCGACTTAAAGGCGGCGACAGGTGATTGTCCCGGTCAATCAGCTCAAGTTAAGTGATGGAATCGCGACGAGTCTCCCTGGGAATGGGAAAATACTTGCGGATGGATGGACCCTGACTGATCGGGTAATGCAGAAAGCCGCCTCAGTGGACTCTACGTGATTCTAAAGCTAATGGAACTGAGTATCTGATTTCATGGCGTTTACATGGGGAATTTCACTAAGCTTAATCTTATTATATTTTTTGTGAAAGTGTTTATGTGTTTTTTTTTAATGTAAACAATTTTTTATATTTGTATAGATATTATTTTCTTGATTCCTCTGAAAAGGGAAATAGTTATTTTATAACTTGAAAGGCTTTCTATAGTAACTGCCGTTTTTTTTAAATTTTCTTAAGTATTCAAATATATATAAATTTGTAAACTTAAGTTTTTAATATATGGATGCCTAAAAAGAAGTCCAAGCCATTTGATCAAAACGTTTAGGGAAAATACCAAAAATATTTTAAAGGTTGGAACTAATGTCTATTATTCCACCAAAAAAATATATAAAAAGGCTAAATATTTGTTTTTTCAAAGTTTCCTTCCCCGTTCCTATGCTTGACATTTTACTAAATTCGCTTTAAAATATTTTTCAGAAATCTAGAAGAGATATATTATATTATATTATACTTATACTTATATTATTTTAAAAATGTGTCAATTTTCATTTTGGTTATTGTTTTAAGCATTCCATATTTTTGTTTTGTTTTACAAAATATTTATTCTCTTATAATCCAGAAGCTCACAAAAGAAATAAGCATTGCCTTAATTTTTTTCAATATGTTGTTGTATATTTCAAGTAAAATCAATCCTTTCCCATTTAACAATTCCTGGAAGAACGCCTTCAATCATTTTCTCAAGCAGTTTCCAATAGACCTTCTATCCTTCTTGATTACATAGTTCCGTTGATGGAACTTTAATTTTGTATGTCTATGCCGAGTGTCGGTGGTGCTTCGGTTCTTGGCCATAAAACATAACCCAACGTTTGGCGATAACCATAAAATGGGCTTCCCTTTTCGCCTCCGTTTTCCTTTGGGGCTTTGGCTTCGATTCGGGCGGGCGGTTTCCTTTTCCGCTCTTTCTCTCTTTTTATTGTTGTTTGATTTCGGCATAAAGGACGGATTTGGCAGCAAACGTTATGCATTTGGTTTGGTTCGGTTTCGGTTTTCCTGGCTTGTCTTGGTTTTGGGTTTTTTGTCTTCAGTATGAGGGTATTAGTAGGATTTGGCCCTTGCCTGTGACCCAGGGATTGCTGTTGTTCGGTTTGTTTTGGGTTTGCTCTCGAGGCGTTTATCGTTTTCCTTACGCCCCGCCTCCTCGATTTGCATGTCGAAGTGCGAAGAAAGGAAAGCCGGTGGCAAAAGCTTGTTTTGCCCTCTCAACGAGTGCCAGATTACGCATACGCAATGTGTGCTGCCATTGTATTACATTGTGTTATGTTTGTTTGGACAAATTATGCAAATCGCAGGGCCCCAAGGCGAACGAGAAAAAATATACAAGTGGCAAAAAGCATTTCGAGGAGAATATCTTTTCTCTTTTCTTGGTTTATTTCGGGGTTAGCCAAAAAACAGCGATTTCCTGGACATTTCTCCAAGGCGATTTCATTAAAAACACGCCCACATTTTTATGACTTAATTTGGTTTGCGTGTCGCCCGCATTTCCCCCTAAACAGCTTCACACAATAAACTTGTTGACATTGCGCTCTGGTCCGAAAAAGTCAAACAACACTTCATTAGTAGCCGCATTTGTATTTGTTTATAACTTAATCTACCCAAAATGTCAACACGAAGCGCGCCTGAGAAATTTCAATGAGTCCTGGTCACGCACAGGACGAGAAAATTGGGTGGCCGAGTAGGGGAGGATCCGTTTATTAATAGGAATTGTGTTTAGACAATGTTCATTTAATTTGTGAGGCTTCCTAAATTTCTCAGAGTTCATTTTAAAGCTGATCTTGGATTCTGTTCAACCTGAGTTGTCGTTGGGGTCATAAAACCCAGCCAGAAGACATATACATAGATATATGTATATATGGGTGATATATGTGGACGACAACTCGGCAGTTTATTGCAGGTACGTGTCTTGAATTATTGTCAACACTTTGCCAGGTCGGAGATTAACAAACGTTCACGTTCACGCCTGACGTTTGACTGCCTGCTCCTGCCCGTATCCTGGCTGGCGCATTTTCCTATTTCTAGCCGTGGTATCCTCCGAGCTTGCCTCGAAAAATTGATGAGCGTGTAAACATGTGTCTGTGCGCCTTTATTTATGGATTTCCATAACAATCCAGCGTAACATATGTGTCTGAGCCGTTGATTGAAGCACTTTCCTGCCACTCGACGATGGTTGCTGGATGTTTGTCTAGCTGTTAAGTGTGTATAAACTGGGTCAGACCGCGTTCACTTGGTCTTTGGTTGGGTAATTTCTTAAAGTAACGCCCAGGGAGCTAGCTAAGGGAGCTTGACTTTACGCTAAAGTGTTACGTGTTCTTTGGCTTTGGGGTCATGAGTTTGTTTACCTGTCAACCTTCTCAGTGGCTTTGTTTGCTCTTTAAACTTGAGTTCAGTTATTTTATTTACTTTATTTTAAGGTTTGGTTTCATACAAAATTTGCAAGATGATTGAAGTTACCTTTTTAATACTAATTTATGTACCATCTAACCAATTAACATTTCGGAGGCATAATCGAATATAGAAACCTCAAGGCTAAAGCCTCCCATCGCAGAAAAATTCTGTGGCCTAGATACTGCCTTCACAAATAATATTTAAATATTTAGTTATCAAGCTTTATAATTAAAAGAATTGTTCTTAACAAAATTATGCTTCCCTTAGTCACCCAATTAAAGCATTTAATTATTCCTCATTTAATTCCACATATATCACTTTATAATTAACATCTTCCTAGGAGATAAACGAATTAAAACACATTTTAAATAACATTTATGTGACTGCCTCCGCACAGCAGCCACATTTAACGCAAGTTATTTTTTTCTTGCTGGCTCTTGAAAAGTTATTCCCACCTTTTTTTTGGCGGGAGACTTCCGGGCCAAAGTTTTTTGCTTGACTTGGCATAGTCTGTGTGGAATTAACATGGCCGGGTCCGTTGTCAACACGGCAAATGGTTCGGGTTCAGGTGTCAAAATTGTTTTGGCGAAAGTTTGTGGCTGCTTTTACGGCCACGCTTATTTTTGTTGAGCATTTCAGGAGCAGGCTTGAGATGTGCCGCAAAGCCCAAGCCAAACCCCTGTCGCTGTCTTGCACAGAGAGAAATTTGAATTATCTAATACAACATTTTCCTTAAGCTCTCACTTTATTTTTAAATCTAATTTTTTACAATAAATGTAGCCCAAGCTTTTCTCTATCTGCAGTTTCCTTGGCTAAGTGGTGCAGGGCCACGACGATGTCGCTTTGGATGGAAAAGTTCTGTGTTGCAACAAAAGCATAACTGAAGGCAAAGGAAAATATGGTGGGAATTTTTTAACGCTTCCAAGTTTGCACGTCGACGACAGCTTGCCAAAGGTATGGAATCTAGGGGCGAGTGGAAGGGATGGCGTAAACTATTACATAACACGCATTATACAAAAGGTGCCGCGAGGTTGGCTGGTTGGAAGGCGTTTGCCCAGGGAGAAAATGCATAAAAAGCGCATTTTATTATTTCACTCGAAACTTGTTTACGCAGTGCTCTTACCCCCGCCCTCTCCTTCATTATGATGTAATATGGTTTTAACATTATTTTTATTATAAATCAACAAAATGCACTCAACGCGACCGCGCCACCAACTTTAACCCCCAAGTGGCGGCAGTGAAAGTCCAGGGAAAAGTGCATGGGATAAAGGGTGTTGAAAAAGAAAAGCGAGCCAGTGGGAAAGCGTGAAAAGAGGGGCCAGATTGGACTGTGATTTATTTAATGCTATTATAGTTATGGGTTTATTACAGTGACGGTAACGGATGCGGTGTCAGTAGCCAAGGGATATACCAAGAAAATTGAGTGTTGTTTTATTTATAAGGGAAAGTACTGACAAAATTTCTTATAAAACTTTAAATCTTTAATTTATATATTAGTTATAAAAGTTACCCTTGAAGTGTGAGCTCTTACTTTATAAATTTATTTTAAAAAGAAATAATATTAACTAGGACTTGGGTATTTTCTAATGTTCCCTCATATTCTTCCTTGATAGTTTCCTATTTTTGTTCGTTGCTGAAAAACTATCCCGTTAAATGGCTTTTCCAACCGCTTGACAGTAGCGTGAAAGTACCGGGGCCACATTTATCTTTCGGCTATGCGAAACAACAAATGTCACAACTGTCTGTCAAGTCAACTGCACACCAAATGGAATATCTCCGGGGCACAGGACATAACAGGACGCAGCTGCAATTTGCCGCTGTTTCTGCTCCTGCTGCTGCTGCGTTTCAAGGATAAAAGCCATGCCACGTTTTTGCCGCTTCGCACTTATTAATATTTTTGCCGCCTGAGTCGGCGAGAATGTCAGTGAAATTTGTCAACTTCATGGCACTGCAACGAAAATGTCTCAAGACGGCAAAAGTGAAAGTCCCGTCGTCAATGAAAGTGAAGATGTGTGTTCAGGCAAGGCAAGAAATTATCCGAATTGCAGGAAATTGAGAAAAATCACTGAGATGGAAGGAAAAAATTAAGTGCACAAAAGGAATATAGTATATAATATTCAATTTAAATAGATTACTTAAGTTACGTCTTTTTAAGGACCTACAAAATATAAATTTTATAATATTTTTCTTGAGAAAACTTTTAAATTTACTATTTTTAAATTTGGTATACATATTAAGGAAACTTTAAATAGTATTTAAAATTTGTTATCTACAAAAATCAGTACTACAAATTTTTACATCCGATCTCTCGGAATCCTTCCCTAAACACGCAATTTGGGGTAACCACTATATCTCTGAAAGGGATGATCTGAAATAAAAATTGTTTATAAATAATAATACTGATTAACAACATTTCTTACAGTGCTAGCCTTCCCACATTCCGTGTTTATTGAGAGTCAGAGTCGTCGACATCATCAAGGTGAGAGCTTTCGCATGCTGATTAATGCGACTTGTCATAATATTCACCAATGGTGTGTGCTCTGCATTTTGAATAAGACGCTTCGGCATCGGCATCGGCATCGGCAGGAGCCATTATCCTTACACTTCTTGCATTGCAATTTCCTGTCCTTAGCTTTGGCGATTTGCATGCTGATCTCATTAGCACAAAACAAGTTCATCTGCTGCTCCCGGGGAAGCAACTGTGCAAGTGCACAGTGCATCATTTGCATGCAAATGTCGTTGGTAGGCCACTTCCCCTGCTGGCCTTCTTGCCCCCCAGGATCCCTGTTTCCCAGTTTCCCAGTTTCCCAGTTTCCACTCCCTCCTCCCCCTGATGTCACGATTTTAGCTGGTTGTTCATTTTGCTCTTTGGCTCGCCTTTGTTGTGGTTTCGTCCTGGACTTGGCTTCCTCCCTGCAGCTGGGGAAAAGGGAAAGCCAGGCTTGGCTCTAGGGCTGACTGGGCTCATAAAGCAGTGCCACAGTTGCGACTGCCGTTGACACTTTAGCCAATATTCAGTGCACGCAAAAAAGAAGTGAGGGAGTAGGAGGAGGAGTCCAAGAGTCGAGGAAGTGGCCTTTATGAAAAGTTTCTTTTTGCCATTCGGAAAACTTCTTGTTTGGCAATTGTGTCGGCCAACGGCGCTGTCGTTGTCGGTTTTTATTGTCCAGCAAACGTGCTCTTTACCCACTCATTATGGACAGTTTAGTTGCACTTTTAGGGTGGCTCCCAAATGGGAAATGAGTTTGCACATTACTTAAATTTCTTTTGCCTAAATAAAACGGATTTGTTTATATTCTTTCGTTACAGAAGTATCCACATTAAACTCCATTTATGGAACTATTAATACATTATTGCAGAAAATTTAGTGGCAAAAGTGGTTTCCTTTTATTTACTCATACATTTACTTCTTAGAATAAGTAAGCTTCATACTCGAAAACATTAACTCCGCATTTTAACTCAAATTTTCTTTATAAAAAAGAAGAAATACGTCTTAAAAAACTTCTTTATTCCCAGTATTTCTTGCATCAAGGCAATCCTCTTACCAAAAAGCACTGAAAGTTCAAAGAATTTTCAGAAAACTACGACTCCTGGTCTGGCCACTTAAAGACCAAATAAATAATGACAGAGGTACGTAGGTAGGTCAAGCATCCGAAGGCATCTTAGCCCATTAAAGCAATGCGCTCCAACGCTTTCCCCAAGTACAATTAAGGATCTCAGCGAACGCCAAAAGCCATACGCCAGAAAAAAAAATATATATATATTGTGGCCAGGAAACAATAAACAAAAAAAAACTGGGCCGAAAGAAGAAGGAACAACCTTTACAGCTGTAAACAGGTCCAAGACCTCGGCCCAAGGCCAAGTCTGTGGGGGAAAAATAAACAAAAATGTAATTTGCGCCACTTAGCAGCCAACGAATGGACAGTGCCATTAATAATTCCATTTTTTCGGGTATTACCGCGGTGGCACAGATAATAAGGAAATATGACTTTGACCGCAAAACAAAAAAAAATAAATGGGAAATTAAAATCCTGCACAAAAATATGAAACTGAAAATAAGGCAAGATTTTAAAGTGAGCCTGCAGAAGTTGGGATTTGGTGAGACTTTAGCAGTAAAGGGAGATGGACTTAAGTAAAATAAATAAATATAAAAGTAGGAAATTGTTAAATATACAAAAATATCAAAAGAAAGTCAAAGACGCATGTAAATTTATATAAAAAGAGAAGGTTAATATTTTTGCCTGCATCTTAAATGCATTTAAGAAATATTTTCTGGGCTTTAGATTAAATACTTAAAATATTTTAGAGTTTGGAAAAAAATTGCATTTTATTTTCAGTAAAAAAAATAATTTAATTTAAAATAAAACAGAAAAATGCGGACAACATATTTTAAATTTTAAGATTATTATTATTAGATTATTATTATAAGAATTATTATTCTTATTTTAATTTTATAAACCATATTTTCTAAAGAAAACCCCATAATTTTTCTTTGCTATTCTTGGCTTATTGAAAATCCAATTAAGGTGACAAACTGTCTGAATTTATGACATGGGGATCGCAAAGCCCCAAAGGACTAAATGAGTTTGAGTGGGATTGAGACACATACATTGTATATTCGGGGGCGACTGTGACCCTCATCCGAATGATATCCTTTATGCATATTCATGGGCAAAAAGGGCGAGGGTCATGAATTATGAAATGTAATTGAATGAAATTGAATAATGACGGTGGCCGGTGTCAGTTGACAAGAAAAGTGAAATGCCAATGAGCGATTTATGGCCCAATTTCGATTCGATTTTGACAGCCGCAAAATGTCAAAGCCAAGCGAATGAATAATGCAAGGATGTCCTTTTCCCTGAATGTATATATAAACCCTTGGCAAGGGAATACCATTTGCATTTCGGCTTAATTTTTGAGTAAAATCCAGAACAATGCATTGGTTGTTACTCATATTTCTGGGCACCACCGAAGGATTCCTCCAGGAGCACGACCTGGTGCTGGAGTCGGATTATAGTGCCGTGCCAGAGCCGCTGCGCACTTCGCTGCTGCAAAGCCATTTCCTACAGGATTTCGCTCTCCGCCACAAGCACATCCCCCGGCTGACCCTCTTCACGTGCCAGGACCCAACGCCACAGATGCCCCTGGCCAGGCCCCATGCCGAACTCCTTGGCAGCGCCTTCGCGGCTAAGAATGTGCAGCTGATTAAGAACCTCTACCAGAACGAGCTCTTTGTGCGGATTGTGCAGCTGGATGAGCTGGCTCAAATGACGCCGCAGCCGGGTGGTGGGAGGCGGCCGGGCAGTGGGCCGTCCGGGGGATTCAGCCAGACGCCCAGCCAGGCCCAGAGTCTCGCCGAGTGGTTGGACTCCGTGCTGCAGATGGAGGCCCTCAGGCAAATTGCAGTCGTGGATCTGGCATGCGGCTCCCTTAGCCGCCGATTTCTCGAGTTGGTAAGAGAGTTGGTTGGAAAATGCGGTGAGGGTTGAAGGAAGGGTTTCCCACACTCGCGGAAGGCTGCAAGTATATTTGGTATTTCAATTGAGTGAAAAGGGAGAGTAAAAAGTAATGTAATGAAAATATTTTCTTATTTTTTTAAGTCATTTATTATTATTAAAAAGTTCACTTTAACTAGAAAAACGTATAATTTACCAATGAACTCAGTAAATTGCTATTTAAATTAGCTACAGAGCTGTTTTAGATCCACATTTTTATTCTTAAAAAAAAAAAACAAGTTTTATTAATTTATTCTCATTCCTTCTATTTAAAAAATAAAAAAGAAAACGTATGCGAAACCGTTTAAAATCCTTAAAATAGTAAATCCCATTTTTTAAAGTGCACCAAGCGGCACTCATCGCCCTGTCAAGTCCTGCCTAGTCCGCTTATTAAGTGCTCAAGTACAATCATTTCAAAGGCTTCCACCAAGATGCTCTACAGCGAGAAGTTTCACTGGCTATTGATTGAGGATTTTGCCTGGCAAGGAAGACTGTCGACAGTTGTGGAGAAGGCGAAGCAGGCTACAGCGGAGGAGGCCACGGGACAGAACCTACAGACATCAGACGATGAGGAGATGCCCACCATTGAGAGCTTCTTGGGGGGCATGAACCTGTACATGAACACCGAACTGACACTGGCCAAGCGAATGTCAGAGGCAGCCCACTACACGCTGTTCGATGTCTGGTAAGTGAATAAATCTTAAATTAGTACTTTATTAAAAGGATATATAAGTTTATTAAATTTTCTGTTGATTTTGGTGCTAAAAAGTATTATATTTTAACTTGATATATTTTTACTCTATTAAAAAAACCCACATAAAACATCAACAGCTCGCATAGCTCAAACTTCAACCCTTTTAAGAAATGACAAATGCCTTCCATCTGGCTCAAAACATCATGGAATCATGACAACCTATCAGTTAACCTCAAAACCTTTCAACCCTAGCCATTACCTTGCCATGTCATCAACACATCAGCCATAATTTCCCAACTGTCGACTTCCCGGCTGCTAATTCCCACAACGACTTGCTCTACCCCATTTTTCGGATGCTCGCTTAGGAACCCCGGACTCAACTACGGCGGACACGTCAATCTCACTGAAATTGGCAGCTTCACGCCGTCAGAGGGAATCCAGCTGCATGCCTGGTTTCGGACCACGTCCACAGTGCGCCGTCGGATGGACATGCAGCATGCGAGGGTTCGCTGCATGGTTGTGGTGAGTCGTGGTCCTTGGAGGGGAAACAAGAATCCATCATCGTACCAAGAGAGAGAGAAAGAAACTGCACTTGGAAGAAAGAAGGAAATTGTGATTTTTCGTTTATAAAAGAAATATTTCAGCAATATTTGTCCTCATTTATTGAACTTCTTTTTTGGCAGTGTCATAATTTTTTTTTTTTAAATCTGACCAATTCCAACAGGTGACCAACAAAAACATGACGGGCACCCTGATGTACTATCTCACGCACACGGTATCCGGTCACATCGACACCATGAATCGCTTCAACTTCAATCTGTTGATGGCAGTCCGCGACATGTTCAACTGGACGTTCGTCCTTTCGCGGACCACATCCTGGGGCTATGTCAAGAACGGCCGGTTCGATGGCATGATTGGTGCTCTCATTCGCAACGAGACGGACATTGGTGGGGCACCGATATTCTACTGGTTGGAGCGGCACAAGTGGATCGATGTGGCCGGCAGGAGTTGGTCGAGTCGACCTTGCTTTATCTTCCGGCATCCTAGGAGTACGCAAAAGGATCGTATTGTTTTCTTGCAGCCCTTCACTAACGATGTTTGGGTCCTGATCATGGGTTGTGGCATTATCACTGTCCTTATTCTGTGGCTACTCACAACCATCGAGTGGAAGCTTGTGCCACATGATGGTTCGGCGTTGATTAAGCCCAAGGGAGGAGCACCACCGCCGCGTCATAATTACCAGCAGGAGCAGCATCATCAGGAGCCCGTGGAAGTGCGACCCATAACTGCAGCCTCGGTGGTTCCCACTGAGGAGAAGGCACCCCAGGAGGCTGAGGACCCAGCCATGCCCATCGATGCTGGAACTCTTTGGCAACGCTGCTACCAAAAACTCAACAAATACCTGAAGGAACGCAAAGCCAAACAGAAGAAGTCCCCGGAACGAGTTGGTTTGTTTCTCGAATCCGTTCTCTTCTTCGTGGGCATCATTTGCCAGCAGGGTCTAGGGTTCTCCACCAGCTTTGTTTCGGGCCGCTGCATTGTGATCACCAGTTTGCTTTTCTCCTTCTGCATCTATCAGTTCTATTCGGCCAGTATTGTGGGTACTCTGTTGATGGAGAAACCGAAAACCATCAAGACTTTGAGTGATTTGGTGCACAGTTCGCTGAAAGTGGGAATGGAGGATATACTCTACAACAGGGATTACTTTTTGGTGATTAAAAAGGAAAACTTTACATTTTATTCATGGCACAAATTTTAAATCAAATAAAAAAGTGTCTAAAATTTAGGTTCCTTGCGATCTTAATAAGAAACTTTAAAGTATAATTTATGCTACAAAATTTACACAAAATTTGGTAACTACAAAAATTTTTTACGCACTTTTAGACACATTTTTTAATGGTCTAAAAATCTAAGTGAATTTATTTTAATAAAATCCTCTTTTATTAGCACACCAAAGACCCCGTTTCCATGGAATTGTATTCCAAAAAGATTACCAGCTTGCCAACCACCAAAGAAAATGAAGCCGATGAAGATGAGCCTGTGGATGCGGCAGCAACTTCTACAGATCCTGCCAAATCCTATCGCGATATTGTACACAGTCATGAGACAGGAGCCCATGCTAAGGATAACTCAGCCAGCAATTGGTTAGATCCGGAAACGGGTTTACGTAGAGTTAAACATGAACGTAAGTTAAGTTTACATTTATTCCAATTTAAATTATTATTTAATTTAATAACTGATCCTGCTTAGGCTTTGCCTTTCATGTGGATGTGGCTGCTGCTTATAAAATCATTGCGGAAACCTTTAGCGAACAGGATATATGTGATCTTACCGAGGTCAGCATGTTTCCGCCTCAGAAAACTGTAAGCATTATGCAAAAGAATTCGCCAATGAGAAAGGTTATTTCCTATGGGTGAGTACTGAGTACTTATTTACTTAACTAAGTCGAAGAATTGCATTACTAATTTCATTTAATTAAATTCATTTTATGTTGCATTTAAGTAGCAATTAAAATAGGGCATAACGCCATCAAATAATAGCACGGCAGTCAATGAGTGGTTTAAAATTATAAAATTGAATTCAATTACTTCAACTAACAATGGATTCCATAACTTAATAACAATTTAATTGGCTTTAATGACTCTCATTACTGCACAACCCTTTATTACATTTACAAAATTATAAAACATTAATTGGAATGGAATGGAATTTTTCAATAAAACCACTTTAGATTGCGTCGAGTAACTGAGACGGGAATCCTTACGTACCACTTTAATGTCTGGCACTCGAGGAAACCTCCATGTGTGAAGAAAATTGAGACCTCAGACCTGCATGTGAGTTCCAGGAAGTTTAACACTTAACTTTCCATACTGCGAAGCTCTGGTTTTATTTCCAGGTCGACATGGACACCGTGAGTTCTGCCCTGTTGATACTCCTTTTCAGCTATGGCATCACACTCCTGATACTCGGAATTGAGATCCTGTACTCCAAGTGGCAGTATCGCATCGTAATCAGGCTCAATTGAGTGCAAAGGCCCTTCAATGCGATTCAATAAAATGCAAAAGCAGAGATTATACTTTGACACTTGAGATCAAGCGGAATTAATTGTCGCGGAGGAAGTTTTCAGTTTTCAGTTCATTTTGAATGCTCGCTTTCCGTTTCATTAGCTCGCCACAAAGGGAAAATTCAACGACGACGACGACCATGATTGTGTCAAAAGGTAAAAGTTTAATTAAATTAACTTCGTTGCGAGGCCAAAGGGAGCCCGATTGCATAATTAAATTCTGCAGTTGCTCAAACTTTTTCGTTTGTAAGAGGATTGATTTAATCCCATAATTAAGCGAATTAGAATTTATTGCGGTCTCCGGGGAGTAGCTTAATCTCAAGTTTCAGGCAATCCACCGTCTGCAAATAATGCCACAAGATGGTGAAATTGTTTCTCCTTCGAATGGAAAATGCCCCGCAGCGGGAAATGGCGAAGAGAGAGAGAGAGAGAGTGAGTCAATTTTAGCCACAAACGAACTACAAAATATCCATTAAGATAACAAGTTTTTCAGTAGTTGTAACACAGTTTTCCTTCCTTTTATCGCTTTCATATTCTTTTTTTTTCTAGCTTGTTCTATGCAGTATCCTTGCCTTTTACCAGGAGGCTTCTTCATAAAAGTTCTCGTCCTGTGTGTCCTGGCCCTGTGTTATTTTGGCTCTTTGCCAAAGTGCCGCTCTTAGGCATTTCTTTCCCGTTGTTTGTTTGTTGAATTTCTTTTTGAAAAGGGACTCGTCGTCGTGGCTTCCCTGGTCTTAGGCTGAAAAGCCGCAACAAGCATCAAGTCGCTGGGAAATCAATTACAAGTCGTGAAAATCTGTAAAGCGTTCCCAAAAAGTTGTCAACATTTTCATTTAATGTTCCTGCTCATTAGGAGTGACCCAAAGTGAAACAAAAAGAGTGGTAAATGCTCGATGGGCGGGCGGTGGTGTGTGTGAAAAGCTGAGTTTTTCGGGTAACATGGCTGATTGAAAAAGTTTCCCCAGACATATGGGTTTTCCTCGGCTCTTTCGGTTCGCTTCAGTTCGACTTAGTTTCTGGCTTGGTTTCGGGCTTAATCCGTTCAGTTTGGTTATACGTATTTATCCACGCAGCCATAAGATGCAATTTGGTTGCCGCCTCACTTCGTCGACGGTGACAATTAAATTGTTTTGGCTTTGTTTGAGCAGCAAATTGTGCAACAAAACTTTGGCGGTTGCCAAGAAAAATAAACAGTGAAAGGAAAGTGCCAGGAAGACAGAGAGAGAGAGAGAGAGTGCCGGATGCCGAGTGCCGAGTGCGAGACCTGCAGGAGCCGTGCCATAATTAACAAAAGCGCTCAGCAGGGCGCGTAATTTTGCCCGCTTTACCGCCAGCAAGTTGGTGCAGAGAGGAAAATATTAGTGAATTCTGTCATTCCTATTAAATTTTTTATAAAATTGAATTCTATTCTATTCTATTATATACTTTAATTTATAAATCACAGTTTGTAAGCCTTTATCCTTTAATAAAGCCCAAGAACTAAGATAAATAAATACAGTAAATGTTTATTAAAATTCTAAGCACCTTTTCAAAACTTGTACCACACAAATGATTAATTAAAAT
The DNA here is from genome assembly GCA_008042515.1 of Drosophila truncata. Taxonomy (NCBI): domain Eukaryota; kingdom Metazoa; phylum Arthropoda; class Insecta; order Diptera; family Drosophilidae; genus Drosophila; species Drosophila truncata. Next base: position 53,238 of record VNJQ01004854.1, read on the forward strand.
TGAATACAATCAAAGCAAATTAATTATTATTAAATTTTTCAGCGTGATCCAACCAAATTTATGCTCTCTTCTCTCTCCCTCTGAACTCGGGGCCTTGGCCAGAACCAAAAAGTTTCCGCGCAAAGCCAAACTAAAGTAGTTTCCCCCAAGACAGAGCCGGGCTAGATCGGGTCGAGATTGGCCAGCGGAAACGGTGCGGGGCTTGGAGAGCTGAGAAGCATATGCTTTGGGGCTTCTGTCAAAGTGTGAAAAACTTTATGCGTCTTAATTAAATTTTATATACAGCGCAGGGAAGAAATTATGCGCCAAAATATTGCAACAGCTCCCACAGAGATCCCTCATCCTTCTCCCCCTGTGCAGGGCAACTTTTCAAAAGTGACAGCTGCACTGGATTGGGGCCTTAAGTGTGGGAGGTCGAAGGTCTGGCCGCGACTTGACTTTAAGCCAACCAATTAGGGCAAACTTATAGGATAATGGAGTGCCTGATTATCAAGCTTATTCCGCCTTATTATCTCCGCTTTGTGGGATAATTTTTACGGTAGGAAAGTTATGCAGGTGAATAATATATATTATAAAAGGGAAGTTAAGAAAAGGAAGGAAAAGAGAAGGAAATAATTTTCTTTAAAATAAAGTGAAAGGTAAATGTAATCATTATATATAATGTTCAGCCCAACTGCCTTTTCCTTGTTATATTTCTTTAAGCCTTGAATGTTTCCCTGGGCTCATCATTTAATATACTTTTATTTATTTAACCAATTTCACATTTTCTTTACTCTTATTTCGTATTCAATATTTACCTGTGCTAATTAACTTTCCATGTGAGCCAAATGAACTAAACAAATTTGGACAGAATTCGTGGTATTTCCGGATTCTCATTATCATTCCGAGCGCATAAACGGCAGAATGTGTGTGACATACATTTGAGGAGCAAATGGGAAGAGTTTTTGGGGAGGCTAAGAGCCCGAACACATGGGCAATTTCAAGTGTCACAGCCCAGATTTTTGTGTCTGGCTTCGCATGAGCTGGAAATGTTGAAATGAGATTTTGCTAAAGAGCCAGGAGAAAGCTTTCTTAAAAAGGTTTCCAGCCAATAAAATAATTGGTATATACAATGGCATATTCAAGGTTAAGTTTAAGTTATATTATATACAAAAATATATAGAAATAAATGTAACGTAAATCCCTAAAGCCAAATACTAACTCACTTAATTGCCTTAGTTTCAGTTGGCTTAATTAATACTGAGCTACGTGGAAGATAAATTATTCCAGGCCATGCTCATAATTGAGGTCCATTCTGGGTCCCTGTGTAATTTAATGTTTCTACAATAGCTTTTTTGTGTCTGATTGCAACTAATTCCCCCAACAAGTTGTAAACTTTAATGGCATTTTGTGTAGCTGTTCCTTTTTTTTCGTGTTGTGACTTGCATTTTTCGATTTGTTCATAATAGTTGACAACTGTAATTTATGATTATTTTTTTTTGTTCGCTGCCCTGGCGGTTTGGCCAGTTGCCAAACAATATTTTTTTGCTTTTTTCATAAACCATTTTTTATCAGTTTTGCAGGTGGAAATGGAAGGTGAAAAAGTTAGTTATGGGATTGTTAACTAATGTACGAATACATTAGTTGTTAAGGTATATATAGTGATAGTAAATATTGAATAAAATGTGCAGCTTTTAGCAGAAAAGCACTCGCATATTATTTAAACGTTCTGGTTGATTGCCAACTTTCCGACAGAAGTCAGACACAGATAAAGGAAAATAGACAGCGGCGAACATCATTAATACGCATTATTTACATTTTCTCAAAAGTTCAAAATCGATCAATTGTCGTTTATTCGCTTTCAAGTTGGATCCTTTCATCTGTGAAAGTTTCTCCTTCGCTGGGAAATTTTCTTTTCCTTCTAGGTTTTTCATTTCCTTTTTTTTTGCGAATTCTGTCTAGCCGATGGCACCGGAAGTTGCCAGGCAGCAGCAGCAGTGCAAACCGGAAAGAAAAGAACTAAAAGAAAATCGAAAGTTTTGATTTATAATCGGACAAGTTTGGAGCTGCGTTCGATTCAGTGCGACTGCTGTTGCATTTCTTGAGTTTCCCCGGCTTGGTAGAGGATTTTCTAAAGAATGGAAATGGGAAAGGGGAAAACTTTATTGCCGGATTTAATTTATTTACAATATCATCCGCTGGCTTTATTGTGCATTGTCGAGCTCAGGTGTTGAATGGGCCCGGGCCTTAAGCCCAATAAATTTCAATTAAAATGTCAACAATTTGCGAAGCAGCGACAAGATCTCTTCCACCGACTTGTCAGAGTATATTTTCCCAGAAATATATATTTATAAATATTGGCCGGGGAGGATTTATCGCTGCCATTTGCTTATTGACAGCTGGGAAAGTGAGCGTGACATGATGGAAAGTAATCTAATGGAGAGGATAGCCCAGCTGACTCGGGTAATTCATCATAAATATGCACAGACAATCCCGTACACACCCCTCACACCTGTGGCTGTCGTCACGGGAAGTCATCAATCTTCTAAAAGGCAAGTCGGCTTCCCCTTTTTCCTGCTGCCCCTTTTCTATTAGGGGGAGAACAGAATTTAAATAAATTGTCCTACCAGGCGTTGCTAAATAAAATGCATCCTGGCAAGTTGAAAAATGTGAAAGGAAACAAAAATCGATTTTATTAAAAGACAACTCTTTTGTTTTTCAGATACTTTTTGGTTCGATTTTAATGTTTTCCCTAAAAAAGTTTACTTTATAACCAAAAATATATATTTAATATTCTTCGTTAATTTATTTAATATTCTTCTTCAATTCTTTGTTTAAGGAATTAACTGTATGTTTACGAAGTACAATTAAAATTATGTATGCTTTAAGATGCACTTGCTGCTATTGTTCTTAAGAAATTCATTCAATATGCAATAATTTTACTCTCTGTTTTCTATGCATGAATTTTCTCAGGCATAAATTGCTATTTTATAGATTCCATAAATATGAAAAACCTTTAAGCTTTCTTTGGCAAAAGGAACACTACTTAATGCAACTCAAAATGGAGGTCAAGGCCACGACAAGTCTTCATATTTTTTAATAGAAAAAAATACTGCTGGCAAAGCACAACAGCTTGACCCTCGTCAAACTTATTTCTAGCTTAAAAATTCAGCTGTTTTTTTTCCTGCTATTTTTCCTGCTGTAGTTTATATTTTTGAAAAGCCGCAGGCAAAACGTTTTCAGACTTCAAAAAGAACTTAAAAAAAAAGAGAGAGAAAAAGCTGTGTATTTTGCCGGCCTTTGCGCATAAAATAACATGTAAAAGGAAGCTGTCACTGTGACGACAGAGCACTTTTGATAAGCCGCCCAAAAAAAGAAAGGCAGAAAGGGGTTAAGAGGGAGCCCTGGCCGGCGGAAAAAAGAGGAGAAATAGAAATAGCGAATCCTAAAATGTTCGAAATTGAAAAGCGCTTTGGGGGCTGCCAGACTGAAGTGGTTAGTTTGCGTCCTTTTGGCTGATGAGTGCGTTCACTTGATTGCCGGCTCCCGTTTATAAAACTCCTCGCTTTCCCGTTTCCAAATCCTGCTCATCCCCCGCCCAACTTGAAACGAGACTTAATGACACAAAGCGCACTAATTCAGTGAACCACTCCAGTTGCCAGTCAACTTCCGCACAGGATCAACGCTCCTTATTTTTTCTCTCCCCCCAGCGACAGGCGAATTATTGTAATCCACTTGAATTTCAATTGGGACTCACACCAAAAAAAAGAGAAAATTGCCGAACAAAATGCAAAGAGTGCAATTATCGGGGATTTCCCGGTTTGTTGAATGCCTCGAAGTCTTGTAATTCACAGAGGAAACAGATCCTTTGGAGGGCAAACGAATTTTGAGCATCCTGTACTGAAATTTAAACGTTCAAATAATAAAAAAAGCCGAATAAAAATAAACAGATCCTGGATATAAAAATACCTTTAATAAAAAAAATGTTTAAATATAAAAAACATTTCATAAACTAGCCTTTCATTATAAAAATGTTTACAAAATAAATCATAAAGAAAATCTTGATTAAAAAATAGTTCGAGACTTACTTTGCTTGCAATAATTATTACTCATACTCATTTCACAAGAAAAATTCCATAAAAACATTTAATATTTAGAAAACAATTAAAAAGTCATTAAATATGTTAAACAACAAGCAACAAATACGTGCTGCAACTGTTTTAAATTACTCCCAACTAAACTTCTGTTTAATTTTTTGGTAACAAATAAAAACTTTGCAAGGAACATTGAATGTTGTGGCAACTTAACTTCAAGTATTGTCCAAGGCACGAAAATGTCATTTCATGAATGCGCAATAAAAGGTTTATGCCAACATTAAGATATACAATATTCAAATGAAACGAAAGTCTGCCCAGAAACTTTTGCCAACTTGAAATGCGACTCGTGGGCATTGTGAGCTTCAGATACAAGATACAAATACAAGCCAAGGAGGACTTAAGCTGACGACTTGACCACCAATGGGAATACGAAATTCGAAATGTAAAACAAAAGCTGCAAATCCTTAATGATAATTCCACGATTATTCTGTGCTTATGGCCGTAGTTTTTATGTACGTTGTCTCTCTCAATGGAGATGGCAGCAGCAGCAGAGCAAATATTGTTCGAGCGACAATATTTATCTTTTGCCTACGCTTAACACGTATACGCCCCCATGGTAATTGCTGCATAATAAACAAGTCGGAATCTCTACAGCAGCGGCAACTCGTCTTCCCTTTTGTTATTTGCATTGTCATTTGTTGAACAAAAGCCCTCGCTACTTGCCTGTGGGTTTAACTAATAAATACTACAATACGGCCGATGGAAATGAGGAGAGAGAATACTATCCTCGTTTGCGCACATATATTCAATTTACACAAACAAGCACCGAGCAAATGGTCAATGTTGTTGAGTCAACAATAAACCCAAAACGAATGTAGTTTCGATTGCAGATTAAATGTTCAGTCGGTTTTTTTTCGAGTATAGAATGCGAGTATTAGAATGCTTTTAAAAAACTTAAAAATTATAATTCTAACAACTATTGGCGAATAAAAATTTAATAATACTGTTGCAGCAGAGGAAAACTAACCTTCCCCAAAGTTTCATTTGTTGTGGCATCTTCCAAAAAAGTAACTAAAAGTTACGTTCCTAATTTCCAACAACAAGATAAACATTTAATATAAATTAAACTAATAAAAGTGTTAAAGAAATAATGGAAAAATAATATAATAAATTAAGTGACTATGAACTATGCACATGTTGTGTTGCTTTTGTAAAAATAAAGATTTTTTATTTAAATGCTTTTGTTTAATTTTCAAATATATGAATCTAATTTCTGGTTCCCAAATTTAGACTTTTAATTTTAATTGAATTATTCCTTCTTTGCTTTTACCTTTGTGCAATATTTTTTGTGCCATTGATTTAGATGCCACGACCTTTGGCGCAGTCTTTCAAAACTGCCCAAAATTACTGGCACGTAAAACAATAAATTTTCATAATATCCCGGGCCGCCTACACGTGTGTGCTATGCCAGGAGTCCCATCCTCTAGAGAAGGGCAGGAGGAGGCCACGTGTAAAGTGCAAAATTGCAGCATCAGCGAAATGGACCAAGTCGGGACATCGTCAGTGGCAGACACACCGACTGAGGGATGACGATGAGAGGGCTGAGAAAGAGAGGGATACATGCTCGGCACAGGACGCAGGACACGGACATGGACAGGGAAGTGGGCATGGTCGGCCAAAGATTACCGTTATTTGTATGCAAAGCAGCAGGCCAAAACCCAGCAACACTGCAGGCCCTGCATTCACGAAATGCCATTCAAAGTTGGGCCCCGAAAGCCGGGAGAGGAGAGTGGGACTCTGAGGGGGAATGGAAACGGGAGGGTAGTCAGGAAGCACGGCGCAACACGACGGGGAACGTGTTTCAATTTTTATGACATTTCAATGCAGTTTATGTCAGCGAAACGGGTTCAAAATGGCCAAAAAGAGAGCGAAAGACACCGAAAAGCTCGTTACAATTTTGACAATTCAAATTTGCCCGGGGCAAGAAATATGTATATACTCTGGTACATTTTCCCTCCAACATATCTCAACATATATTCCTGGACAGTTTTGTAACAATTCAATTGAATTGTAAAAAATGTTCGAAACAAAAATAAAAGCCGAAAAAAAGATAAGACAACCCATCAAGTGTAAGGCCTTGTGGTAAGGAGCAGAAGGATTGCGCATACGCCATGTGGTGTCTGAAAATTCCATTTATTTGCATTTCAAAGGCATAGCAAAGAGTTCACCTAGGTCTAGCTCATTATTTATGAAATGAACAACCTGCCAAAAGCCCCCGAAGTGAGAGTGAGAACCTCTATGATTTATTTATGAGACGTCAGCAGGTTGCCCCTTTTCAGTTTTCAACGAGCACCTTTTGTGTGCTACCTTGTGATGGAACATTCATTGTGCACCTAATGTCGGGACATTAAAAACACAGGAGTTTATAATTAAGCAAGAGTTGAGTCGATTGCAGCCGCCGAAAAGACAAAGAAATTATTTTTAAAGGGGTGCAAACTTAAACAAATGACAAAAGAAAGGACAAATTACAAATTTATTTATAAAATACCTAGGAAATTCTCTAAATAAATTGAAATTGTTTGAAAAGCTTCATAGATTAACTAATATATCTTCAACTAAAGCATTTATTCTTCTATAAAAATGGAAAATATAATATTTTTTAAACAAGAGATTCTCATAAGATAAAGCTGTAATAATTAATATATAATTATAACTATAATCAAACCCCATATTATTGCCTCCACTTTCTGAACCCCTAACTCCTGTTATATTTTAGGCCCAGTTTAATGACTTTTCCCCTGAATAAATCAGAAGTTATATTCCGAAAAAACTTCACCATCACACGCTCATTAAAAGCACATTAGGCAAGTGTGCAAGAAATGTCGCTGATTCCACTTAGCCTATCAGTCATCGGGTTAATCATATATATGAGTGGCTGCCATTATTATTCATTTTCGGCTTATATATGGCACCTGTCCCGGGGTGGCTGAGAACAAAACTCAAATTCTGCCCCATCAGGAGGCTAAACTTAAGTGTGGCCATAAATCCTTTCGGAGCCTCTCATCAGGGACAGAAGAGACTCTCGGCGGGCACGTGACTCTCATGTAGAGCTATCCCTATATATGGGTCTGGGGGGTCTGCCGGAGTGATAAATTAACGCATTAAAGCCATATCTGAGCTCCCTCCGTAGCCATGTCTCGCTGCTTTTAATAACACAAATTGCAATCGAATCCGAAAAATAAAGCGAAACGAAAACAGAATGCGAAATGAGAACACCGAGATGTTAACTCAATTTGTGGGGGCCTTGTCTTATATATAGGGGCTGGAGGCCAACTTAAAGCATGAATATTAAAGTCAAGTCTCCCATTAAACATTAACAAGTGCTGTCGGAGACTATGACTCTCCGGGGGGGTTACAAGAGTCCCAAGTTAGATATAGTCACCAAAAGTTGTAGCAAATAAACAAGAGCTGGAACTTTAAAATATTCTGATACAACGAGGGAATGTGTATGCACTTGAAAAAATATACAACTTAAAGAAATGTGGTTTAAGACTAAACTGAAAACAGAAAAACAGAGTTATCTAATAAAAATCTGATTAATTTTATAACCTGTATTTATTTAACTCTAAAATATATATATATGTTTAACTTATTTTATAAGTCCTTTGATAAAGTTGATATTAATTGAATATATCTATTTTATACACCTTTTCAAATTCCTCTGCATTTTTTTAAATGTCTCAAAACTACAGAGGATGCAACAAATAGTATCCTTGATCAAATAGCATTTACCGAACCGTACCGAACTGTCCTCGTCCTGTGCGCACCTGTGTGCAATGAAATCGAAATCAAAGCACATCCATCCAGCAAAATGGACAAACAATGAAATAGTTGGGCAAATGTAAATACAACCTGAAGAAGCACACGAAATATATCAATAGTAGGGCTAAGCAAAGTTTAAATGCCTTTTTTTTTGGAGGAGAGTGCGGGTCGCCAATTGCTGCCAAGTTATCCACTTGATGCCGATCGGGAATGTGGGGAAATACCAGAAAGGATGACAGAAAAGGGTGAAAGAGGACTGAAAGAAGCCCGCAGGAGGCAACCAACATCTGCCTGGTTTAGTGGAAAACTGATTGACGCCATGTCTTTTGATTTCCCTCGTGTGGCGGCAGCATCCACGCACTGGAGAAGAATGGATAGGACGAGGCCACGAGTCCAAGCCATATGTATGACACTCGATGTGGGCATCACTTGATGAACCGAAAGTGGGTCACAGCTCTCAATGGGAGACAGAGCAAGGAAGATGTAAAGCCCAGAGAGGTGCCATTTATTGGTTAAAGATTTCCAGCTGTGGATTAAGAACGCACCTTTTTATTGAAATAATCAATATTTTATAAGAGGCGAATTCCTCTAATTTGAAAATCTATTAAAAAAGGTGTGAAGAGATTTTGCATTTAAATTAAGGCAATGCGTTTAAAACATCCTATTTTGTAGTTCATTTTCCCCCTCTCAACGTCAGAATTTAATCTGCTTCCAAAAATAAACTCTTTGAATAAGTTATGCCACACACATACACATCCTTTCACACTACTAAAATTCGCTTTAATTATGAACAATATCCTTGTTAAACTCGATCAAATAACAAGTTTAAAATTAAATTGCATACAACACAAAATCAATAGAAAATGTTGGTTTTAAATCTGGAATTTCTAGGCCAGAGCATGCATGTATAATCCGATTGTGAAGCTAAACTGATAAACTATTGAAATTTTCCATATACAAGAGATACAAAGATACAAATCAACGAACAACTTGTTGCTGTGCACAACATTTTTCCATGGCTCTGCTGCAAATTGATGAGATGCAAATTCAATAAATCAGGCTTCAATTTACACAAATTTTGCAGCCAAGGATCAAAAGTGATTCGCACTATATATACAAATATATTTTCAACCTCTTCTCGCTTAATTTGCCTTACATTTGCCTAAAACCGAAGTGATTCCATTTTGTAAAATGACAACGCCCGAAGGGATTTTCAGCGGAAAAGCGAAAGGAAAAGCCGAGTCATCTTCAGGATATTAGCACTATTCCTCTTTTCCCCTGCCCTTATGGATAATGTTAAGTTGCGTCTAATTGCATTTGCATATTTTGATAATATTCCAAACGGGGTGGGAAATGAAAGTGGCAAATGCATTCTCCATCCGAAATTGTGCGCTTAATGCGGATGAAATCGGGGAATTCAATGGAAAAGGAAACGAGGCGAGCGGGGCAAGACAAAAGGAATTTCCTAAGCAGCCAACGGAAATTTAATTGCATCGAGTGAAGAAATCCCATTTAATTATGGCGATTAACCGGAATTATTTATTAGTTTTCGTCTAATGTGTGACATGTGCAAACAATTAGTGATTAAATCGCATGGCCAAAAAAGGAAGCAACAATAATTTTGACTAATTAGCTGTGCGGTGGCCTTAATTTGATTCGAATCAATGGGAAGTATTTTCTACATCGAAATCTGTGGGTAAAAAAGGCAGTCACGTATTTAATTTTGGCATTATTTCTCTGAATTATATTATTAAATACCTGAACTAAAGTAAGTAATAACTTTATCACAAAAATTAGTTATGCGAACCATTGGTATCTCAAATATAATGTTAATTTGAATTAATATTATTACATCTTATATTGTTACAAAAATTTATATAAATATTATTCTATAAATTATTATATTTCTTACCATTTTCAAAACTATTTCAACTAAGCGTTTGTATCATTTCTGGTCTGTACGTAATTAATAACTCAATTGGTATTGGTTAACATTATCAATTTTAATGCTTTTCTTATAATTCAGGTTGGCTAATTAAAAGTAACAATTCTATCTAATAACTTTAGTTGATGGTGACTCTAGACAACCCCAAGTCAATAGACGTGATTTTTATTTACCAATAGATATCTTTCCTTTCCTTTCATTGTCAAAGAAAAATGTGTCTTAATTTTAAAATTAAAAAAATATATATATGTTTAAATTAAAATTTTAAAACCAAGTTTTTCAAATAATGTATCTATGCAGTGGCGATCCCAGCGGGGCAAGCATCCAACTAAACGGTTTTTACATAAGGGTTGCCAGACTTTGCGAGTAAAGAAGAGCTTTTCCTTAATTTTTAATTTATCAAAATTTCCTAATTTTTGTAAGAATTACTGAATTTTACCTTTTTTATGATATATATTTATCATATTTTTGCTGACTTAAATTTTTCGTATATTTTTCAAACATCGGTCCTTTGATTTTTCTGATTTTGCGATGTTTTAAAAAAAGAAAAATAACATTGTTTTAAATGGTAAAGAATAATAATATAATTTCGAACAAAATTAATTATTTTCTTTGTTAATGTTTAAAAATGCATTCTTAATTATTACAATAGTTCTTATTAACATTTTTGATGTAGAAAGTCTCTGTGGGAAGATCCTCTAATATGCCAGCACTTACATATTTATAAACCATTAAAAAAAATTAAATTAAATTAATTAAAAATTAAAAATTTTACATAGAAGTGTTTTATTTATAGTTTAACAACAACAAATATGTAGAAGAGAAGAAAAACATCGATGATTCCCAGCAAAACATCGATGTTACCGATGTTTCGGAAACATCGATGTTTCCCACCTCTAGCTTCAGCTCTAGTTTTTGGAAAATAGCAACAAATTAGCAACTGTTTGTAAAACAGTCAAAATTATTTATTAAAGCTATTACAAAATCATCGAAAATGGCAGCGAAGGTAGCGAGCGGCACGAACAAGGTGTTCCAGAACGTGAGTACCCGGTGAATCATCGAAAGACAGCTGATGCCAATAAAGTAACCTCACTTTGTGACTGTTCTCCGGGTGGACAAGAAATCATTAAAGCCAGTCAAGAAATTAAAATATTACCGTTACCCGCATTGTCATTAGGCATATAAATACACAATTTTCTCCTTTCCTAATAAACTTCCTTTCCCGCAGCATGACGATGTGCACATTTCATTCGAGGACCAGCAGAGGATCAACCGCTTCGCCAAGCACAATGCCCGCATGGACGAATTCAAGGCCGAACTGGAGCTAAAGCGCAATGAGCTCAAGTGCGTGGAGGAGGCGCTGGAGGAGATCGAGCTGTTCGACGAGGACGAGGATATTCCGTTCCTCGTGGGCGAAGTCTTTCTCTCCCACAAACTGGGAGCCACACAGGATCTGCTGAAGGAGACCAAGGATCAGGTGCTGAAAGAAATCGCCAGCGTTGAAGCCAAGGCCAAGGTCATCAAGGCGGAAATGGATGAGCTGAAGGCCCATTTGTACCAGCGTTTTGGCAGCAACATCTCCCTGGAAAGCGATGACTAAATCACCCATTGTGCATTTAATATTTAACAAAATAGAGTACACTTTAATTTAAACTCAACTATGAAGTTTTGTGGATAAAGGGATGGAAATGTAACTGAAACAATTTGCATGATTACGAGGTTACTCTTTGAGTTTGTGACCCTTGACTTGCGGTGCACCTGTCTTTGTGAGAATCTCATTCTTCCAAAAGGTGCTTTAAAAATAGAGTACATTTAATTTAAAAACGCCAGCTTTACCACTTATAGCTTAGAGCACTAGGAAATAAATGATCAGGCCGATGATGACAAGGGTGACAACCATTCCGCCAATGAATATCCGACGATCTTCGACCAGTCGGCGTTCTATAAGCTTCATTGTGTGATTCGATAGGCCCAGTGTGCTGCCAATTGCCTGGATTCGCTTGTGGGCTCCGCCCAGGGTCATTCTTTGGGAGATTAGGCTCTCGAGGATGCCACTGCCCGAGGCTATCATGTCGTCGACTCCGCGATGCGCGTTGCCCAGTTGGGAATGGTGCTGTAGTTCGTAATCTAGGTTTAGGCGCGTGTCCTCCGGCTCCGAGCTGTTGGCCGTGAATCTGTGGTTTAGGAGCTGTTCCCTCTCGGATAGTTCCTGCATCCGCCGCTGCCGGCGCTCTCGTGCAGTTTGCAGCGCGGTCTGGAGATGTCTCAGGTCGTACTTTAGTTGATCCACCCGCATTTTGGAGCTTTGCCTCTGCGAAGGCGGCACCTTAAAGAGTAGCACATCCAACCGGTCGCAGTTTCTGTGTTGTACAAGGATAAATCAGATATTATAGTATTTAAAGATAGGTCCGCTTGTAACACCTACGAATTGGCCTGTGTAATCTTCAGTTGAATTCCATTTTCCACGTCAAGGGAATCCTGGGCACTTAGTTGACTCAGCCGTTGGAAGTCCCGCTCTATTTCCTTTACCGCATGGTTGGTTTGGTGGTACAGTGTCTCCATTCCCCTGTCGCTTTAGTAGCAATTCGCCAATTAAAAATAAGTAATAATTAATCTGCTTTTTTAAAAAGCTGACGCGTTGCATTGGACAGATGCAGTGTTGCCAGCTCAGCTTATTTCAGGCTAGATCTAGCACATTTGAGAACGGAAAAGCTTATAAAATTTTAAACTAATAATTAAAATATTGAAAGAATATTCTAGCAATAATTGGATTCATGAAATCGAAGCTAAATTTTATAAGAATCAACATTGGAGTTCTTTTTCCGATGGCTAATGGTGATTCTATGATAAGAACTATTTACACATATCCTGTTCATAACAAATATTTTTAATTTTTTTTTAAATGTTGATTATTTTAATCCGAAATAGATAGATTTATTGTGCTAAATTAACATTAACTTTAAAATTTGAAGACGCTTTAAACCGTAAGCGGCCCTTTGCGTTATTGACAATTCAAATGCTTTCCTTGTCGTTCTCTATTCCGAAGTTCAGCGGATTTTTAAAAAAGTAAACATCATATGAACAAAAATAAATTTAATTCAATACTTAGCATAAGGTTTATTAATGATCAAAATATTTTAAATAATCATTAAATTATTTTGCCTATTTTCTTATCAATAGCTTAAAGAGAGCTCATCACTGGCGGTAAAGAAAAAAAATACCGAAAGTGTGACCGTAATCAGTAGACTATCTGCTGAAAAAACATCCATCCAATATCGATACTAACGATGTTATTAAAAAGGTACACTATCGATGTTACATCGATTTTTTTCCAGCTCTAGCAGAAACCACAATGGCGAATACATCAAGTACCGGCGTTGGTAAGAAATAAAATTGATAAATTAACGATTTGGCAGCCTATTAACGCGACCCGTGCCTGCCCGGAGTCAGGACCACCCATTGGCCGCATTTCCCGCAGCCCGGCGGCTTGTTTAGCGCCGCAACGAGCGTGAAAAGCGAACCGAAATGTGTGTGTGTGTGAAAATGGGGAAAAGAAGACGGAATGAAAGCAAGGGCGACGACGAAAGCCGATAAAAGCGAACGGAGCGATGGATAGTTTTGCAAGCGGGCCACGCCGCTTTCTTTTTACTTTTTCCGAACCATTCCGTTGGAAAAACGCTGCTGCAATTGCAGCAATTTTGGTCCGTGACTTGACATTTTCCGAAATATCACCCCCTCTTGCGACCCCCTCGCTGCCCGCTCCTACGCTCTCTAGCACTCTTCCTCTTCCCATTTAGCGTTTGAATTTTTTTCCACACTTGCGTTTTGCGTGCGTTTTGCAAGCTGCTTCTTATTTCTAATTAAATTAGCTGCAAATTTCATTTGCTCGGATTGTTTTTGCAAATGCAGAAATTATGCGCCTCCCCTCCGCCGCCGCCGACACACCCTCCACCGCGCCTTGCGTTATGGTTTCTTCTCTTTTCTTCGCACTTCTTTTTTTCTTGTTCTCGGCGAGCGCACGAAAATGCGTGCAAAGTCACACGGGCGCAAAACAAAAACAACACAAGACGCAGAACGCAAACAACAACAACGCGTACCCATATGACCCCACACAGAGAAAAACAAGGCGTTGAAACTGTCGGCTAATTGGAATTTTTATAGATTTGTCAGAGCTTTGTATTAATTTATACTATATTTTTATAAATGTATCGTCCAATATTACCAAAATTCTTTATTCGTTCTTCAAAAGTAGTAATTTTCAATGTCAAATATTTTCCCTCTAAAACAATCGATTTCAATCACCTTTAATAATAGTATTTTTAACAACCTATTTAATTTTTTAATACCCAATTTATATATCAGCATTTAAAACTTAAGTTTGTATTTTTGTTAGAGCCCAAAAGACATTATTTCTGTGCATTAGAGACAGGAAGTAAACATTGAGTCGGCAGAAACTTAATGACGCTATTTAAACATTTATGTTTTTCAGTGAAAATCTATTATGTCATCGTGTTTAAATCGAGTTCTCACCTCTTCATTTTTTCACATTGCAGTGGTGCCACGAAATTTCCGCTTACTGGAGGAGCTGGATCAGGGCCAGAAGGGTGTGGGCGATGGCACCATATCGTGGGGATTGGAGAATGACGACGACATGACGCTCACCTACTGGATCGGCATGATCATTGGTCCGCCTAGAGTAAGTTTCCACTGGGATCGGAAGAGCTGTACACTTTCCCCGCACATTGTTTTAGCTACGTCACGAGATAAGCCCTAGTTATCAGTTATTTCAGTAGGATTATTGACATTTTATCGCCACGGGTTGCGTAAAGAACCATGATTGTGGGGAAAAGTTGACGGAACGAATGCATTTTCTTTCTTTTTGGTTAACGAGAAGGAAAGTTGGTAATATTTGCATTTGATAAGCGAGTTTCTCATGCAACTCATCGTGAAAAGACCTTTGAAGTTATCAGCTAGGTTCATTGAGGAATTTCATACCTTTTATCTTAAGGATGAGTTAATTTAATTTTCCAAGAAGTTTCTATGGATAAAACCTTTAAGACCTGCTTAGTACAATGAGATCTTAAAGAAACGTATCTTAAAATGTAAAGCTAAACCCAAAATACATATCTTAACTCTCTTTTATAGGTTTTTCAACTAAAGAGCTATTTGTTTATACTAACATTCTAGGTTTCATTCAAGGTTACCCAATAAAACAGAAATTAAGGACCCCTTGCTTTACGCCAAGTTAATTGCTAGCTTAGCTTGGCAACATAGAATTTTATACATATTTTATAGATTAAATCTTTTCCGTTGTTAATTACTTGTAAGAAAAACCCGACGCAAACTAGATTTGCATTTTTTGTATAGTCCAAAGGAAGGTTGCGCGCGCCGCCGCATGAATCATTGAGGAGTTTGGGTTGGAGGGGCCGCCTTTTCCAGTAGTAGAACTCCGACAAGGTTTAAGGTGCAGTGGCAGTTGAAAAATAGAAAACCAATGTGGAATGAGGCACTGACTGACTCATCGACATTCTAGTGGTCGTAATTGCAAATAGTTGTTCATAGAAACGTAATTATAAATGATTGTATTGCTTACAGACACCATTCGAGAATCGAATGTATTCGCTAAAGATCGAGTGTGGCGAACACTATCCGGATGAGCCGCCGACGCTCAGGTTTTTAACTAAAGTAAATATTAACTGCATTAACCAGAACAATGGCGTGGTGAGTACAAACAATTGGATTTAACAATTCGCAATCAACGGGGGAGGCTAATGATGACTTCACTTGAAATTTCCACAGGTTGATCATAGATCAGTGCCCATGTTGGCTAGATGGAGTCGCGAGTACACTATAAAAACGATGCTGCAGGAAATCCGAAGGATTATGACCATGAAAGAGAACCTGAAGCTGGCTCAGCCGCCAGAAGGAAGCTGTTTTTAGTCGACAACATCCGTTAGCAACACAAGCGGGAACGACTGCAACTTCGACGGGAGCAACCTTCACAATCTTTAAGAAATATATAACAGCAGGAAAACGCCATCAGTCCATGTCCAAGACCAAGGTCGTCCGTATCCGTGAATGAGATTGTGTGGCGGCTGCTCCTTCGCGTTGTTCCGGCGGCAGCGAATTATGATGATTATGATTATGAACGTAATTGGAGATCGAGTGCGGTTATTGTAGCAACAACAACAACCAAATGCAAGCTATATACTATAAGTAAAAGGAACAGCAGCGATAAATGCGGTAGCAGAAAAGGTCGTCGTCGTCGTCGTCGCCCCTTCCGTCATGAAACTATGTCATCGTGTTTGGTTACTTTACTTCTACTTCAGTTTCAACAAAACAACCTTCTTAAATAAGAAATAAAACAAAAGCAGCGAGAGAAACAATTAAATAATGCCTATGAGAAAGAAGCGAAAAGTCAGTTCACTTTATAATTTTTACAAGAACAGCAACAGAACCCGTAAACGTAAGCGTAAACTAATCGAAACGAACAGAAAATATATGCAAGCAAAGCATGAGAATGAGAAGATTTAAGAGTCGAGTTTTTTGAAACGAGAGATGCGTAATTATTGTTTTTTGCCTAAACTAAAATTTATTAATTATATGCATAAAAACAAAAAATATATAATAATTTAAATAAAACAAAACAAACAAAAAGTCGAAGGGAATTTTTGTAGACGGCGCCAGTACGAAAGTTTTTTTCATTGAAGAAGCGATCTTTTGTTGATTTCTTATGTTTTCGTCGATACTTCCTCTCAAGAGGTATGCGAGACGCGATTTATAATCATTGACAAGTGGAAATTATAGATATATATACACACACACTAAGCTGATGAGGAAATCGAGCGGACAGAATGATGAACGATGATTAAAATAATACTTTAATTTAAGCTTCTAAATAAAACAATTAATCAAATAAAAAAAGACTATATAAGGTGAAATTCAGTCGTCACTTAAAGGGAGTTAAAATTTGAAAATGCGTTTAAATGACGATTGATTTTTGCCCATGTTTCCTTAACACCTTTTTTGGAGTTCCTCCTGTAGTTTTCATTAAAAACTCGGCTTACAGAGCCTTGCAAGCCTTATGGAGGATAAACTATATTTATGGGATCGGTTTCAAAATAATTGTTAGTTTTGTAATTTAACTTTTCCGAAATTTAATTGATTTTAATGTCAAAGTCAATTTAATCAAAGGTGTCACAGAAGTAGCTATAAATACTTCCCAAAAGTGTGCTATATAACTTAAGCCTTATTCAGAAGTTTGAAACTCGAAGAACATGCAATTTCCTATATAGTATATATATTCTTGATCACCAACAACCGTAGAGTTTATTTAAACTAGTCTCTTAATTTAAGAGCAATCTGAATTAAACTTTTTCAGATAATCATCTTTCTATTCCAATTTCAAAATATTAAAAGTGGTACATATTATATAGGATGGGACTGATCGTACGACATAATATTCATAGCTGATTAAAACGTAAAATCAAAAGAAAAAAATATATATTTTAAGGTACGATTACTTTTTATGATTATAGGGTTCAGATCTTCACTATCTATCTATACCTGCAGTAGGATCGATCGAAAAATGGTTTACGGAATGACGTCATAACTGATTAGTGTAATCTAATCTGTGTAATAAGTCTTAACCGGAAAATAATATAAATACTCCAAGATAGTTTATGAATATACTCTGAGATATACTTAGTTTTTAACGATTTTAAAATAGTTTTTAAAGTTGGTCATAGTCGGTCAATTTAAATGCAAACCTTGGAAAATCTGCAAAAGTTCTTTTACCGGAATGTATTGATTTTCAATGATCTATTTGCAAAATTAAAGGGTATACAAATTTCGTATTCCTTCCTTTCATGTTTAAGTCATATTTTTGGTCGACATGATAATGTATTTCAAATGAAATTAACTATGAAGCTTAACTTCCAGAGCCTTTTATCTTTAAGATGTAAACCCCAATTCGTTAGATATTCTCTGATATGATCTCTTGGATATCATTTCCGTTTGTCAATTGTTTATTTTCTTTAAATACATAATTTGAATTATAGACGTTATACACAATCAATGTAATATTATCCATCCTCGTTACATTCTGCTAGACTCTCATAGTTTCTTTAGCTTTAAATCCCCTCTGTGATTTCCTTCGATCTGACATCTCAAGTGGCATTATTGTTTTAGCTAGTTTTATTTAGATCGTATTGTTGGCTCTCGCAAATCGCATGGTTTGTTTGGTTTCTTTTCTTTGAGAGAGAACATTGACTTGGTGGCTGGTTTTGTGTGTTGTTTGGTTTGCTTAAAATTGATTTATCTTTATTAGTCGGTAAAGCCGCGATAACACTGCAATTCTTCACACCATCGAAAATCAAATTCAAACAATCTACTTCTTATCCTTGGGCACGAACACGATCTTTCGCGACTTGAGCGATGACCACTTGTGTCGCTTAATGTAATACGAAACGACAGTTAGGAAGCTGAGGATTCCGATCACCTTGATCAGCAGCTGCTTGCGTTCGTCGTGCTCTGGCTCGGAGGTCCACTTCAGGAAAGTGGCCACATCCTTGGCCAGCTGGCTCTGAGTCGGCGCAGTTCCGTCCTCGTACTCGATAACCTGAAATAGCATTCAATTCGACACTTAAGTTTTACTCAATCTTGTGAATGAATTATTCCCATCTCACCTCGTTGTACAGCACCTGGGCCATAGAAATGGCACCGCCCGGGAAGTACGGGTTAAAGTACTGGCCGTCACGAAGGACCACTCCGGCAGGAGCATCGTGGTAGCCAGTGAGCAGCGAGAAGACGTAATCCTCTCCGCCCTTGCGGGCCGAAACGATGTAGCTCAAATCCGGAGGATAGGCACCGTTGTTGGCAGCACGGGCCGCCTCCTCGTTGGGATAAGGCGACGGGAAGTAGTCCGACAGCTTGCCGGGCCTATCGAAGTAGTTTCCAGTGTCATCCGGACCGTCCTTCACCTGTAAAAGAAAGCATCAAATGATTAGATATATTTTCAATGAATGTGGACGCTCTGAAGGACTTGCCGTGATCTGCTCGGCCTCAGCCTTGGCCTCGGCTTCGGTGTGGCTGACACCAACCAGATTGCGATAGGCAATGTATTGCATTGAGTGGCAGGCGGCGCAGACCTGCTTGTACACCTCATAGCCTCGTCGAACGCTGTGAGAATAAGTTAAGAGTTTGTAAAAGATTCAAAACAATGTAAAATAGAGAGAAATATCTGGCTTCTAGTTTACCTCTGGTGATCCAGGGCGGACAGCAGACCCTTGTGATTCCAGGCCTGGGCTGGGGCGTGCACCTCGCCGCCGGACGCCTGCACCGACTGCTCCAAGGCAAAGAGAAGGGCTCCAACGCCGCCGGTAATCGCTCCCACGGCTCCGATCAGCTGTTTGCCGCACGCACACACACAACGCACACACCCACACCGACAGCGACGGAGAGGAGAGAAGCAAACGCGTTTTGAGGTTAGGTCCGTTCGGGTATTATGAAATGCCAAGTTGGGAATCTCCGATTCCTGACTCGAAAACTCACCTTCTTGTTGCCACTTGCCCAGCTACCGGCGGATGAAAGGTTCTTCGCCTGTAAAAGGAAAATAATGCAATATAGTCACTAGCCTTGGCCAAACACTAGAGTACGATTTTTGCACGGAGTTACATAATTGGGGGGTTGGCATCGAATCGGTGCAGTGGCTACCAATATAGATTACGGATCACAGATAAAAGTTGCTCTGCGCCTCGATATGAAATATTACACTGGTCAATTGTCCGAATCAATTGTTTTTTAAATGATGTTTTCCCCCAAATAGACACGACTGTGGAAAATTTGGGCTCTCTCCGCAGATTCCTTCTCGGATCTTTACCTGCTGGAGATTGAGGGCTGGGGTCGATTTCAGCAATCTCAGGCCGTGGAATCTTCGCAATGTGGCTGCCATGCCGGAGTTTAAATTTCTGTTTCGGCGGTCGTTATTAATGAAACTTTCGGACAGCGAATTGCCAATAGAATCTCTTAATTCCACTGACTTCTCTCTTCCTCTTTCTCGCTATCAAGCTCTCGGTGTGACCGAATTGTCTTTCAAAATATACATAAGAAAGATATACTAAATTAGGTTTTTATAACAATAAAATGAAAATGAATTTTTATTAGATTATTTGTTTTGGAAATTTGATTTATGTGGTCATGGAAATGTGTTCTACCGATCTCAAAACATTCCAATATTCGAGCTTTCTCACAACGAGAGAAAAAATACTAGACAATTGGGTGGCGTTCGGTATTGCAGATACCGTTTTTAAACTATCTAGAGACAAATATAAACAGAATATAAAATAAAAATTAAAATTAAAATTGATAGTTAAAGTGTTTTTATATTTTGTGTATACATAAGTCATACCCTAAACAAAAAAAAAAAAAAAAAAAGAAATCGAGGAAGTAAGAAGCTAATAGCTAAAATAACTTACCAGAAAATAAGCAATTAATTTAGCTGATGATAAAAGCCGCGACAGCTACGACAGTTATATTTTTAAAGAATTTATTAAATTAAAACATTTGGAATATTTTCTATAGAATCAATGTATTCAAATCATAAAATCGTATATGTTCAGAAGTAACAAAGTTATGTACATATGATAATAATGTCTTTCAATGTTTTATTGTATTAATAAATTATTTTTGTAAATAAACATTTCATAATTTAGCTCTGATAAGAACAATTATTCTTATCAATTGTCTTAAATAAATTTAGTATTATCTAGTACTTTCCCGTTAGTGTTCGTTGCCATTTCTTCTGATCTGGCAGCCCTCCACTGATTTTTGCACTTATCGATAACAGCTGATTAGCCATCACTTAATCACTCGCAAAACAAAAAACAAAAAAACCTAGCAACGCATAAACAAATGCGAAGAAAATTAGCAGCTATCGATTTCCACTAACTGCGGTCAGCGGAAAAACTAGATAGTTACATTGATCGCAAGAGGAATTAACCGGAGACGCCCGCAGGATACATCATAATGCCGCCGCAGGAGGAGGAAGGAAATCCAGGGAACACAACAGGCCAGCAGCTCGATGATGAAATCGAAAATGTGCGTGTGGTGGTTCGAACACGGCCGATGGACAAAAATGAGTTGTCCGCGGGAGCCTTGAGTGCGATTTCCGTGGACAAGATCAATCGGGCCATTACGGTGATGAAGCCGAATGCCACGGCCAATGAACCACCGAAGACGTACTACTTCGACAACGTCTTTGATGGCGGCTCCAATCAATTGGATCTGTACGTGGACACTGCTCGCCCCATTGTGGACAAGGTCCTCGAGGGCTACAATGGCACTATACTGGCCTATGGGCAAACGGGCACCGGCAAGACCTACACGATGTCCGGGAATCCCGATTCGCCTCAGACAAAGGGCATAATACCCAATGCCTTTGCCCACATTTTCGGGCACATTGCCAAGGCGAAGGAGAACCAAAAGTTCCTGGTGCGCGTCAGCTATATGGAGATATACAACGAAGAGGTGCGAGACCTGCTGGGCAAGGATGTGGGCAAGAGTCTGGAGGTCAAAGAGCGGCCAGACATTGGTGTCTTTGTCAAGGATCTCAGCGGTTATGTGGTGCATAATGCCGATGATCTGGAGAATATTATGCGATTGGGCAACAAGAACCGAGCTGTGGGCGCCACCAAGATGAATCAGGAGAGCTCCAGATCCCATGCCATCTTCTCGATCACCGTGGAGCGAAGTGAACTGGGCGAAGGCGGTGTCCAGCACGTGCGGATGGGTAAGCTTCAGCTTGTGGATCTCGCCGGCTCCGAGAGACAGTCCAAGACCCAGGCCAGTGGCCAGCGGCTAAAGGAAGCCACCAAAATCAACCTGTCGCTGTCGGTGCTGGGAAATGTCATCAGTGCTCTGGTTGATGGCAAGAGTACTCACATTCCGTACAGAAACTCTAAGCTTACACGACTTCTTCAGGATTCCCTGGGAGGTAACTCCAAAACCGTGATGTGTGCCACCATCAGTCCAGCGGATAGCAACTACATGGAGACTATATCGACTCTACGCTATGCTAGTCGCGCCAAGAACATCCAGAATCGTATGCACATCAACGAGGAACCCAAGGATGCCTTGCTCCGTCACTTTCAGGAGGAGATTGCCCGACTTCGGAAGCAACTGGAGGAGGGCAGTAGTTTCGAGGAGGAGCCCCCGAGCTCCGAAGAGGAGGAGGATACGGCCGACGACGAACTGGAGGCACCTTTGGAGATCGAAATGGAGTCATCGACTGTCCAGGTTGCCGAGAAGAAGCCGAAGAAGAAGCGCGAGAAGACAGACGAGGAAAAGGAGGAATTGGCACTGCGTAAAAGCGAACATCAGCGGGAAATAGAGCATGCCAAGACGGAGCAGGAGACATTGCGTAATAAACTAGTCTCCCTCGAGGGAAAAATCCTCGTTGGTGGCGAGAATTTGCTAGAGAAGGCCCAGACCCAGGAGAAACTACTGGAGCAGTCCATCGCCGAGTTGGAAGAACGCGAAAAGTCCGAGGAGGCCCTGAAGCAAACCCTACAGCAAAAGGCCACCGAAAGGATTGACATTGAAGAGCGGTATTCCACGCTTCAGGACGCCAGTACTGGCATCACCAAGAAGATCCACCGGGTGATGCAGATGCTGATGGGCGTAAAGTCAGAGCTGGCTGATCAGCAGCAGGAGCATCAGCGCGAAAAGGAGGGCATCTACGAGAACATACGAAGCCTCTCCAGGGAGCTAGCACTCTGCGAACTTGTATTAAACTCCTATGTGCCCAAGGAGTACCAGTCCATGATCAATCAGTATACCCATTGGAACGAGGACATTGGCGAGTGGCAGCTGAAGTGTGTGGCCTACACGGGAAACAACATGCGCAAGCACATCTCGGCTCACAAGACAAGCGGAAAGGAGCCGGACTTTGTGGATCTCTCGCACGTTTACCTCAGCTACAACACCGACGGCGTGTCCAATCCCATGCGCTCCAAGTCCGCCAGGCCACGGACTTCGGGTGTGCCCAGACCAACGACAGCCAGGCGCTACTGAAGCGAGTTTTTTAAGCGAAATCGAAATCGCTTGCTAGTCCAGCTGCAAATCCTCAGCGGCTTGCGTGCCCAGTTTTGGTTTCTTCTCCTGCTAATCCTGGTTTTCTACACCCTCAGATTATGTATTTTGCTCAGTGATTTTTCGTTATTAGCCCCATAGTTTTTGTTGATTTATTGTTTACTACAGAATACTATTTAGGTTGAACAACGGTGCAATACATTTACAACTGTGTTTGTAATTTTAATGCTTAATTTATACTTATTTTATAATGCTTGCAACTAAGTAGCAACCAGATTTTACTCGAATATAGGCACAAACATGCATAAGACGTATTATTGATGTGCTTTTGGCTTTTAAATAAAAATATTTATGATACTCACAAGACATACAGGCATTGGTTTTAATTTAAGCGATTATTGGTGAAATTTAAGTGTACATAAATTGAGGTTATCTTAAATTGAGGTCTAATATTAATATTTTTAAATCTATATCTATAAAGGTGAAATTCTGTTTGTTTTATCACTCATAACTTTGTAAGTACCGCACAGAATGACGTAACTATAACTCATTTTTGCACCCCGAAGGTTATAGGCATGATCTCAATCGAAAATTCTTCGTAGTTTTTGAAAAATAATAAATAAATATCTGCTTATTTCGCAGTAAAGCGCGCACGGGTTCAACTAGTACAAAATACAGGAGTATTTAATCAAATAGCTGAAAAGTGTGCTTCGAATTTTTCATAGCCTTGCTGCTGGAGAAAACTGAAATTGGGCCGACCCCGAGCAGGGTGGTTCCATAGTGTAGCGGTTATCACGTCTGCTTTACACGCAGAAGGTCTCCGGTTCGATCCCGGATGGAACCAGGTGTGATTTTTTTTTCAATACTTTTTGTTTTTACTTTAATAAATTGTTTTACTTATTTTAACTAAAATCTTGAAGGTAATAAAGCCAATATGGTATAATCTGCATTTAAATTATTTTGTTATAACTAGCAAATTACCTCTCTTAATTACAATTACAAAAAATAAACTTAAAAAATGTTAATTCGGAATTTTTTTGTAATAGTTCTGGTAAGGAAGGAAAGTATTTGGTTAACAAAGAAATATATAAAAGTAAATACAATTTACAATTTATAAAACTGTAAAGAAATATTTTATTTAATTCGTTTTATTTAAAAAATGAAAAAATGTAATTTGCTAAATGAAAGGAAAATTAAAAAGAAATTAAAAAAAGTAAAAAAAATTTATTAGGTATAAAAAAAAATTAACTTTCCTTCTGGTTCCATCCGGGATCGAACCGGAGACCTTCTGCGTGTAAAGCAGACGTGATAACCGCTACACTATGGAACCAGCTGACAAGCGACTGTCCAAGTTCTAACAAAAGACAAGGCACGGAAAGTATCTCGAACACAAAAGAACCTTGGAGTTTTTAAGAATTTGGCGGATGAATTGGTTTAATAAACAAAAATTAAAAATGCTGAGTATTATAAACTTAATAATTAATAATAAATTCAATAAATTAAAGGACCTTTATTTCCCCTTTCTTTTTCCGTTTCGCTCGGTTGGGTGCCATTTTGTTCGCTTAAATTTCTTCCGCCCAGGTGTACCTTCGGTAGAGGATTACTCACTCCACCTGCAGCGGATGGAAGAGTTTGCTCAGGTAAGCCAAGCGATAAGGCAACAACTGTGTCTTTTTCTATTATTTATCCATGGCTTTGTGGCGAATTTCTGCGCTTGTCGCACTTTAGGCTGCCGTAATTAATCAGGCCGAAAGCATTTCCTCTTTATCACTTGCTCTTATCTGCCGCACGTTTTGTTTGCTCGCTTCAAGGGGCGGAGCTCCACACAGAAAAAAATAAAATAATGATAGCGGATTCGTTGTAAGACGTCACGAATAACTTTTTTATTTACATATAATCAAGAAATCAATTCGCAAGGTGAGAGGAAAAGAGGGTGTCTGATTGAAGATCAGTAAAATGAGAGGGAGTGAGTGAGAGAGAGTGGCAAGGTGAGAGCCAGATTTTCACTCCATGCCACCTAATTGAGTGGAAGTGAGGGAGCACAATACACTGGGCTGCCAGGATGAGATTTTTATGGATTAAAAGAATTAAAAAATAAATGAAATAATAAATGTTTAGACGAGGGGAAACAAGGTAAAAGAGCAACAGTTGAATAGGTGTTTTCTAACTCATTAGTGACCGAACTAAGGTCAAAAAGTATAGAGCTATAATCATACTATATAGATCTATATTTATATTTTTGGCAAGAGCTACAAAACTGACAAAATACAACCACCTCTTGCCACATGATTTTTTATGTGAGAATGTTCCATATTTAATAGTAAAATGCTTGAAAATATTATAAAATAATATTAATCTATTCATCAAAAATTTGTAGGCCAGTGTATCTGAGCGTTTGCTCTCGTAGTTTCCGTGGACAGACCGAGTTGATAACCTAAACTCTCTTGTTCTCCCTGAGACCAAGCGATATGATCGTAAAACTCTTCGGCGGCAGGCGCTCAGTGTCAGTCTCTCCGCTGAAAATCGTCGAATCGGAAGTCGTTATATATTTTCGTTCCGTGTGATCTGTGTGTTTCGTGTTATCTTTTCAATTTCACTTGGATGTGCAATTGCCGACGCTAAAAATAAGTACTGTCTGCCAGAAAATAAAGAGTATTGCTCAGTGTAAATATCAACAATATAAATAAAATACTAATAAAAAAGAAACAGCCACGTTTTCGCGTTCTACAAAACTCTCCCATAAAACGCTCAACATTACATATACGCGACCACGCCGTATAATTAGTTACTTGTCGCTGATATTTCAACCAAGCCGCATGGCAACAGCTTTCTTTCAATGATTTGAATTGACCCACGTTCCTCTAAGCGAAAAAAATCGAATTAGTTCGCCAAACCGGTGCTAAATAAACCAATTCGGAAAGGGATCGTAAGCCGGAAGAAGTTATATCCACCTTACACAGTGCGTTTCCAATGTAGCCCTTCATGGATAATTAACACGAGAGCGTTGTGTGACTATATAGCAATATCGTGTTAAAGCAAAAGGTAGCGCAGTGGCTGAATTTAGCAGCGATCCAACCAAAAGTGCTCCCCTTCAATCAACACCCCTGCGAATTTCACTCATTTGTCAGTGCGGAATTTTTGCCTGAGTCACGAGCCATTTCAATTTTCCGGTAAGTTGTCCTCGCTCTCGTTCCGAATCTGAGTCGGTAGAAGATTGCTGAACTCTCGGGTGCCAAGTGCTAACTGTTGGTGGCAACAGTCCCCCATTGTATCATTATTGACCTCGCGTAACGCTATAGCGAAAATCAGGAACGCGACGCGCAATATCTGTTTACTGACAAAAATAGGGTCAGCACATATAGCGATTGTCTCGTTATATTTTTTCCATTGGTGGACAGGGAGATGAGTGCGTATTATCTGGGGATCTGATGATCGGAAAATGAAACGTAATAGTATATAGGGGTGGTTGTCCTTTGAGTGACTTCTGAGCAACCACCAGATGAGATCTTTTTGTAGAGTCAAGAGACAATGAGACCATTTTTTTAACAGCTCTGGTCAACTCAGACATTATTCGTATTATTAATATTGTAAATATAATCTATTTTCTTTATATTTCCGAAATTAAATGTGTTATTTTTGAGAGCAAGTTCTAAAATTAAAATGAATAGCATCATTAAAAAGTCGAATTCAAACTATGCGTCCTATTATTTTATTGGTTGTTTCTTTATTTTTGTCAAAATATTTTTTAAAACTTTTAATGGTTAACAAGAAAAAATAAAACAACATACATTTTTACACAAAATTTCGTTTTAAAATTTATAGAATTATATATAGATTTTTTACAGGTATGTGAATATTTCACATATTTCTTCCATGCTATCTGTGAATGATTTCTCTGAAATAAATATAATAAATACAATTTTTGAAAGTTCGATGAGGTCATCAAGCTCTAATCTACGTTTCTAGGGGAAGTCCTATGGTTTCGCTTATTTTTAGCACATGTCATATCTTTGGCGCCACTGATTACAGAAGTTCCATTAATTCCAGTATCGGCAATCGGCTAGACTTCACCCTAGAAGATGACTCATATTCATTAAGTAACGACTTCCATATATTCCATGCGGTATCGTTTTAGATCACATGAGTGTTGAGCAGATCGTTGACACGGGTGAAGACCTGGTAAACAGTAAACTCGTAGTGGAAGTTTGCCAAATAAACATGTCATATTTAATAACAATTAAGACATAGGGCGTCCAAAAATACATCGTACTTGACGTATTTACGTAGATTGTCCGACCGTTTTAGTGTCTTTTCCGCTGAAAGATCCCTTATCTCCACTAGATAACACTCTTTTTATTTTTTGCATAAGATTCTGTCATGAGGGGGACTCCAAATAAATACAAATTGGTGCCAGTTTAGTTCCAGTTTTACCCCAGAGCAGTTCGGTCTGTGCCAAGTTTAAAAATAAGTTCATTGAAAAGCAAACCTCGAAAGAAAAAATGAAAACCTTGCAGACAATTATGTTTTTTGCTTAAACAAAAGTAAGAGTTCAACCTCAAAAGCCAATGGCCTAGTATATAACCTCCAGAAGAAGATGAAAAAAAAACGAAAACCGAGACAAAAACTTCTTGAATTACCTTTAAAAAAACGATCACCGGGGAGAGAAGGGTGATTTTGCTGCCTAGCAACAAGTTTGTGTCTCGCCTCCATGGAGCATGCGCGGCGCATTTCAATGGGATGTTCTCCAGCAGTCTCTGAGTCTTGAGAAAACAAATAAAAGGCAATAAAAACTATTAAGGCAAGAGGGGCAGGTCTTTCCGAGAAGTTGCCAGGCGACGCCAGGCCTCCCTTACCCGCAGCATTCTCATATTCTCTCACAGTTGCCCAGACAAATAAGGTCAAAATCCTTGAGGTTCTTGTCCTTCCTGGCTGGGTAGACAGGCGGGATTCCTTTAGGGAGAATAAGAGAGCTGAGAAAATAATTCTACGCTTGAGATACGGATTGTATGGTGTACTTGCTTATACAATCTTGGAAACAGAATTAAAAGAGTAAAATTTATTTTTTAAGATTTAATCTTTTTGAAAATATGATATTTTCTTCACAATTCTATACAGAATAAAATTAATTTATATAAAAAAATCTTAGTTATACACAAGTTTCACTGTACATAAGTTCACCATGAAATGTTGTCCCTCCAGACAGACACAAAAAGAAGATCAGGAAAGAATGAAGATGAATCGGAATGGAAATAAAAAGGAACACTCATTAGAAGTCTGATCAGGCATATATCTTTCTTTATTTCTGCCATCTAGATCAGTTAGCACTTTTGATATTGACCGACAATTGTCAATTCAATTTCCCAGACTATTGAAAATGCCAAGAGTCTGAGAGGGATTAATCAAGGTTATCCCCGCCATTCGATTTAACCCCCATAGTTATGTAAATATGTCTGTATGCCTCATGATCACGCAAACTTGTCGCCATTTCAATTCATTTTAATTGAGAGCAATCCCCAAGTATTTTTGATTGACCCCAAAAAAAATTGCTACTCTTATCAATTTTGTAGAGCGTAGAAAGTGAAATGCACACAGACAGACAGTTCGAGAAAGAGACAGGAAGCTGAGTTAGTGGCCCACAATTTTCATGGGAAAACCATTTCCAAGTGCGCACTGAAAAACGGCTCAATTAAATGTCAATTTCAATTGTAAAACTGTAGCCAAGCGGAAACTCGATTGCCTGTCAGTTGGCAATTTGCATGGACAAGTGCATAATGCGCAGATAAATCAGTCATAAAGGCCGTAAATAAATCTGACCAAGAACCTTGCCAAGTTAACCCCAAGACCTCACGTTCTCCGAACTGCTTTGACCACATAACACTGCAGATAACACCTGTCAATGCTAAGAAAAGCCCACTGATCAGCCAACCGAGCGCTATTCCCCTTCCTCTTTAATGGCGGCCAAGTTCAATAGAACTTTTGACCGAAGCATCGCCAAAAACCGAAGTGAATTGTGGGTTTTTCCCAACTATAAAATACCCAGTTCTTCAAATTGTTCCAATTAATTTTTTATAGATTCACATAAATCGAAAATATTTCATTTATTCGCCAATAAATTCATGGAATTCCTAAACATTAACATATATGTATATGAGATCAATATTTTGGCGAAACCTTAAGAAACCAAAAAAAAAACCCCAAAAAATTGTATGCTTACTTTAGATTGACACTTTTAGATGATCTTTAAAATATAGAAATATATATTAAAGATGACATCTTCCACATTTATCACTCCCTTGCCAGCTTACAAATTTCCTGTATTTAAGAAGTTCGAGATAATTTCTTCAACTTTGCACCTAGGTTCTATTATTTTCCCTCTTAATTTTATTTCAAATACCATATACCCGTTATTTGTTTTTCGGCTACCAGGTATGAAAATTTGCACGATTTTTCCCGCCTTCGCCGAGTGGCTAGAAAAACCCGAGTCCCAAGAGAGACGAAAAGCCGAAAGTCGAAAAAGCACCATCGCCAGTTTCGGTGGCACAGTCAAGGCATTCGGACGATCCGAGCAGATATTAAGCGATCGGGCTAAGAGATTGACGTAAAGGAGATTCCGCTGTATCTTCAAGATACTTATTCAGTGCAGATTTTTCCGGTTTATGGGGCATACAAACAGTTTTAATACAAATTAAGTCGCAGTCCCAACGAATTTCCAGATAATTGCAGTTAATTCGAAAGACATAATAGATTTCGGTGAGTGACTTATCAAAAAAATCCGAAACCGAGGTAAACGAACTTATCAACTGCTTTGATTTCCCCAAACAAAACCGGTTACTGTTGCATCAGAATTCAAAAGCCGATTAGTGAGAGCTCTCAAGAATTATAATATAATTCTTTGGTTGCTGAAATTTTAACGAAAATGTTGAAAGAAATTAAAGGGTTGATAAGAAAACAAATTTAACATGGATGTAGTGGAAAAAAAGTCACAAATATAAGTTATTAAAAATCAAAATTAATTTTAATAAAATAAATAAAATATTTACAAAATACTGACTTACGTAAAGTTAAAAGCACCTTTGAAAAGGTTTACTTTCAGAGGGACTTATATCATTTGGTTATATCATTACGTTCGATAAAAACATTTCCCCTGGGAACGTAAACAGAAATGAAAATCCCCTCACACAATGGCACCGCTTTGAACATACCCAATGATTATACTATTCACACGAATTCTAAAAAACCAAAGCGATCGCAATTTATTAAGAATATATTCTATTGCGATTCCATTCACTGGCTATTAGCATACACTAATTAAGAATTTCCCGCACGAGCCCCTAACTAATCAAATATATGCATTATATATTTATAATCTGATTAAATCAGCAGACTTGTCGGATCATTCACAGCTCAGCTGCGATCAGCTGGTTGAGTCGTTAAAATCTTGATTATCATTCGATTGGAGCGTGTTGAATGCGATTAGCCGAGATGAGTTCATTGGGTATCTAATGGCGTCCCTTTAAATTGTACATCACGCTCTCCCCCTCTGTCCTGGTATTGGGTAACCTGTCTCGTCCACGCGCTGCCCAATTCTGACTCCCTCAATCTCCGATTCCCTGGATCCCCAAGTCGCAGACGTGGCGTCGCGGCGCTCAGTTTTATGTCTGTCTGTCTGTCTGTTAGTAGTCTAAACACTGGACTGGACTCCAATCTCCAAATGTGCAATATTCACAAAAGATAAAGTATCCAGCACTGTGGGAAAAATAGTTGTAGGAACTTTTAACAAGAGGAATAGGTATAAATAAATAAATATTGTTTTTTATCAAGCAATAAGTGGACATAAGTTTTTACCACATAAAGAAACATTAATGTTTTATTAGGCAATAAGTTGACAAACAAAAAACTATTATTTTAGTAAGTTTTTAGTTACATTTTAATAAAATGTTCATATCTAGGAAGTTTTTAAAATCCTTAAAACGGTGTTAAAAAGTTAGCCAATAAATTTTTGAGCTACCAAATTTAGTGTAAATTACTTTTTATACGATTACAAATTTTGGAGCCTAATTAATGGCCTTTTTAAAAAGAAAAGAAAAGTTTTGTGAATTCTGTAGCACCCCGAATCGAGACTGAATATTCAGATTTAAAATCACATTCAATTTCTAATTTCAATAAAAAGCCATTGACTTTGATTTAAACCCTGACAGAATTATACAATTAATATTTAATCATAAAAATACTTAAATTGGTTTCCAAAAATTTTAAAAATAAATTAAAATCAAATCACGAAACTTATAAAAATCCCCTCAGTGTTAGCTTTCCGCAGTGCAGCGGTGTCTGGCATTTACAGAACGGGTGCATTTGCTTAGCTGACTTCCAACTTTGTTGCCAGGAGGGGAGATCGTTTTACACGGCCCTCACTCCAGACTGGGGACTCGGACATGGGCCTTATCAGAGTCGGTGGCGGCGTTGTCAGCTCGATAGCGACGCGTGGCATCGGCCCAGTTAGCAGTTTTCGCTTTACCTCAATCAAAGTGCCATGTGGAGCTCACAAAATTAATATGCAGCGTTGGCGGTTTGCTGGCATTCATTCATTCAACGTTTCCCACATTTTCTATAGAGGGGAGTGAATAAAATAAAAGAAATAAGGTTATTTTCCGGATCACTCACGTGGCACTATCCCCCATTCTTCTGGTTAATGCCACATGTGGCGCTTGGTATTCCTGGAAAGATTATGAATTTGTTGTGCAGAGAAAAGCAAGTATGTGGGTTGCCTATCAAGTGTTTACTTAGTTTATATATTTTGAATGAATGAGAGCAATTGGATTTATGGCCAGCCATCAAAAGTTTCCATTACCTGCGGAAAATTAACTTTAATCATAAAAGCAATTGAATTTTCCATAGATCAAATGGTAAAATATTCCCAGACAGAAGCTAATTAGTTAGGAAAAATTCATTTAAAAATAATATAGGTATATCTGGTTTGATTCTGTTTTCACCAAAAAATATGGGGTATAAAGTGTTTACTTTGTTTATAAATATGCAAATGAATGTGGGTTTTATTTATTTCTTAAGTGTAAAAAAGTGTTAGAACCGTAATATATCTTGATTTAGTATGGAAATGTTATTTAATATGTTCAAATGATTGTTAAATATTCTTCATAAAAAGACGTATTTTTCCACCCTTAATTTTTAGTTTAATATTAAGAACTGCCTGCGTAGTTTTTGGCCATCAGGTCTGTGATTTATCTTATCGGTCTGAACTTTATAAAAGTCTGCTGATTGAACTTACGTTCTTATTATGCCAAAAGGCTAGACATGTATATCTAAATATTTAGCTAATAAATACACTGGCAATCTTATCAATATTTTGTCCACTTGGCGACACAAAATGCTGAGCCCCCGATTCGGGCTTGGACTGTGTAAATTATTTACCGCCAGGCTATAGTTTTGATTGATCCACTGACAAAAGCGGCTGTAAAAACATTTGATAATTTTATCAGGGCTATGGAAACACTGTCACTATCTGGCTCAGTAGCCCAGAACTGAAGGGGTTTTATGTAGATACAATTGTATCTAAAAACAAAACAACTGTGTTTGTTCTGCTATAATGATAATGGCGTTAATCGAGTTAAGTAAGTTAAGTGAGCTAAGTGAGTTAAGTGATCTAAATGAGCTGCAAAGACGTCAGTGAAGTCTCGCAACTTTTACCTGGATTTTATGCTCCTATTTGCTATTTTGGATCCTACGTTTGTTTTTAGCTTTCCCACCTTAAAGCTAATTCCTGACGTCAGTATAAAGCTTGAAGCTAGATTTGCCGATTTCTACAGACTTTGTGTATACATGCTTGTATATTGACGGCCTTCTATGAGGGCACGTCAATTAAGTTCTTTTATGGATTACCTTTAATATGTTTAAAAATATAAACTTATTTCATTGAATGTGTTAAGGCGCTGACTCTTTTCACTTTTGCTTGATGCCTGTTTATTTTCACAGCGAATTGAAATGAAAATGAGTGAAACGAAAGAATTTCCCTTGTTACTTTTGTGTTTTTTTTTTGCAATATAAATTGTTTACTTTAGGACCTTGATTATAGCATCGCAGCACGGGATTAGTCACCGAGCTGAAGGCATTACTTCATTTGAAGTATTTTTTTTGCAGGCAATTAAGATTTGCTGTAAAGTGCCTGTTCTGTTTATATTTATATTTACCAGGTTATTAAAATTGTGAGGCAGAAAAATATTTTCTGTAAAATATTTCACCTAAAATAATGTCAGGTTATAAAACTAACACCTTAGTGGGAGTTTTTTAAATTTAGAAATAAATATAAGTATTTCGTCATTAAAATTCCCCTAGTAATTTATATCAATTAGGATTTATGATAGCTCATTATTTTATATAGCTTAATACCAGGTATTTTGAGGCATTTAAGCCACTCATTGAACAGTAATTTCATGATCGATTTATGGGTAAATCGGGGTGAATCCCCTCATGCGTTCTAACAACACAACTTCAAAGTTCCCCAGTCCATCAATTAGCGCGATCATATTTCATTCGAATGTCCAGTGACAGCCATGATCAACATTTTATGACAAATAAGCACAAACAATTCCACAGCGCGTGCGCCTGCTCAGCTTTGTCCAATTGAAATCCAAAGTAAACAAAGACCCACCAGTCGCTTCTGGCGGCGAAAATCAGACAAATCACGAGACTTGCGACCAAATTGCAAAAACAAACAAAGAAGCTGAATTAATAAGGCATTGACCAAGTGTGTACTTTAATGTTTAAGTTAGGGGCGCCTTCCAAGGCGAAACAAACTTCAACTAAAATATTAATATATAATTTATTATTTTATTTTCTTTGCAGTTCTTCAAATGGGTTGACTTGTGACATTGCAGCTTCCTGGACCCGGGAAACAAAAAGGTAAGACATCACCTTCTAAAACTAGCTTTGTTTATGTTCTGTAAAATTGATTTACATTTGTTTAAACAATTTATATACATGCCCATCCATGCCACATATCAATTTAAGTCGCTCAAGGAACTAAAAGATAGATTTAACCTACAGAAGAGCAAACAACCCAGGGTATACACATCGATATAAATGTTTAATTGTATGAGCCTGTTAATTGATTGATGTTCAGGTTCAAAAATTTTGCAAAGCGAAAAGTATTGCGTTTAATACGATTTTGATACGATTTCGATACGTTTTCGAATTTTCTGTTCCCCACGTGCCAATGTACACAAAATTATATTTTGTTTACTAACGCGCACAGGTTTAATTCGGAAATCCAAATGGAATTTTCAAATTACATTGGCGGCATTGTGAAAGATTTTCAATTGGCATTGGCTTTGGAATTCTTTTCTTTATAGAATTTTATTAGTGTGGTTTTTGTAATCATAATGATGTTATTAATTTACTAAAAGACATGCAGCAGTGCGAAACTTTTCCATTTGGGTCGGGTTTGCTAGCCATAGCATTCCAAAGAGATGCTTTTATGAGGTGGGATCAGCGGGACAGGTGTTCTGCTTATCTTTTTTGGCACAATCTAACCAATTTCGCCGGCTGCTGTTTGGCCATAAAGTAATTCAGGCGCTCAAGTACCATTCGGGCCATAAAATTAATTTATTAGTTTTACAAATGCTTAAATTTGCTTACCTCTTTTGAGAGAGAGAGAGAGAGAGGTATTTTGAATTTCTTTTGCCAAAAAAAATAGCGAAAGTGTGAAATAAACATTTTGGGATCTTGGGGGAAAGTGTGTAAATATAGGAAATGGTTCAAGGGCAGCTCTTGAAGGGGTTATTATGTATTCAATGTGGATATGTAGTAATCATTAATATTGTTTATTGTTAGTTATTAAACAGGAAAGTGGATGTTGGGATTTGTGTAAGTGTTTATTGTATTAGTAAATATTCTTCCCTTACATGTATGTTTTCTAATGTCCGGCTATTTTTTCTCATTTATCAGGGATACAACTTGAACCTCAAAAGACACAGCCTACAGAAAAAGCAACACCACCACTCCATAGTCCCACCGACACCACAAAGAAGCAATAGTTAACGTAAACTTAACCACCTGGCAACCGTTGGAATCTCTGCTTGAAAGCAGCCCACCACCCATGAACCACTCGGCCAAAGCGCTCAACAGCGTGGCCACCAAGATCAGCTCCTGCACCTGCACCTGCACCTGCGACCCATCACAAAACCACCTGCACACTGGCCACCTAATTGCCCACCGTCTTGGCCACTCGTACGCAGCTCGTGCCGATCACAATTATCTGGGATAAAATCAAGGGGAATCAAATCCGATACCTGAATTCCGAAACTGGGCATAGAGATCTGTGATCCCTGATCGTTGCTGGAACCATCTTTCATCCCCCAAACTCTGCAGCTTCACGACGGCCGGCACAATGTTGAAAGTCGTTGGTGCATCGTGGCAGAAAACGCGGATAGGGACCTACATCCTCATCGGAGCTGGTCTGTTGGTCATTGGAGCCTTCTTTATTGGCTACATGGAGCGGCCGACATATGATGGTACCTACTGTGCCACCGCCTTGTGGACAAAGCAGGTGGGCTTCACCATCGAGAACTGGAAGCAGCAGAACGATTTGGTTAATATACCTCAGGGTGTGGCTAGGATTTGCTACAAGGATTCGGTTTACGAGAATGGGTGAGTGGAATAATCATAACATAAATTGGAACATTAATTAATAACTCTTTAACCTTTTTATTAAATCCTTAACAGTTGGGCTCAAATTGAGGTGGAGACCCAAAGAAGTTATGACGACTGGGTGCAGGCCTATGCCGCTGGCATGCTGGAGGGTTCGCTGACCTGGCGGAACATCTACAATCAGTGGGTCAAGTAAGGCTGATATCTTATTGACATTAAAAGCGAGAAATTAATATAACTTTCTATCTTCCAGTACCATTGCCACATCCTGCGACCGCGATGATAGTTCCCGGAAATTCTGCGGTTGGCTGAGGGAGCTCCTAACCGCCAACTTTGAACGCCTAAAGACGCAGACGGCCAAGGGTGAAAATGATCATTACTGGCATCAGTTGCATTTGTTCGTTAACCAACTAGAGGGCCTGGAGAAGGGCTACATTCGTGGAGCCACACGAGCTCGCTCTGAATTGGAGGGGGAGATTCCCTTCTCCGACTTCCTGCTGATGAACGCCGCTGCCGATATTCAGGATCTGAAGATCTACTACGAGAACTATGTGCTGCCCAATGGCACAGCGAGCGGCGAGGATGTATCCACTGATCAGCCAAAGAACTTCTTTCTGCCCAGCGCCACCATGCTGACAAGGATCGTTCAGCAGGAGCCGGAACCCCAAAAGCTGCAGCTGCTCTTTGGTCACAGCACTGCTGGCAGCTATTCCTCCATGCTGAGAATCCAAAAGCGCTACAAGTTCCACTATCACTTCTCGCCGAAGCTCAGGAGTAACACTGTGCCTGGGGTGGATATAACCTTTACGGGTTATCCTGGGATACTCGGCTCCACTGATGACTTCTATGTGGTCAAGGGACGTCATGTTCAGGCAATCGTCGGCGGCGTGGGCATCAAGAACGAGAATCTGCAGCTATGGAAGACGGTGGACACGAAGAAGATGGTGCCCTTGGTGGCTCGTGTAATGGCTGCCAATCGGATTTCCCAGAGTCGTCAGACTTGGGCCAATGCCATGGCCAGACATCCCTTCACCGGAGCCAAGCAGTGGATCACTGTGGATTTGAAGAAGCTGGGCGATCAGGATCAGCTGTATAATGTCCGAGAAGGCGATGATAAGCACGATGATGCCGCTGTGACGGTGAACGAGAAGGATAGGACAGCCATCCTGAACCGCCACGATCAGCTGAAGGATATGGTATGGATTGCCGAGCAGCTTCCAGGGAGTCTGACCAAGAAGGATGTCACCCAGAACTTCCTGGTTACCCCAGGCAACTCATCCTGGCTGGCCAACGGTGTGCCCTACCACAAGAGTGTCCTGGAGGCCAGTGGTGTGAGCTACAGCGAAGATCAGCAGCTCTCGGAGGCGGATGAGGCCGAGTTGACGAACCTCGAGGCGGTGGACAAGTACCTGCGGACGCATGGTTTCCGTGGCGATCTTCTGGGCGGCGAGGAGTCGATTGCCTATGGCAACATAGATCTGAAGCTGTTCTCCTACAACGCCCGTCTCGGTGAGAGCGATTATCATGCCTTCGCGGGACCGATTTTCCTCAGACTACAGCATGTCCAGCCCCGGGCCTTGGAGGATCAAAGCGAGAATGGTGGACCCACTGCAGCCATTGGCGATGAAAGGCTCAGCGTGAGCATTGATGATGCAGCCAGTCTGGCGGAAATGGAACTCATCACCGAACGGCGTCCGGTGCGCAATGATATGAGAGCCATTGCCATGAGGCGGATCGGTTCGGGGCCTTTCAAGTGGTCCCAGATGAGTCCCGCCGAGGAGGTCGGTGGCCACGAGGGTCATCCCGACGAGTGGAACTTTGACAGGTTCTCCCCAAAGTGGGCGTGGACGGAGGAGAACGCAAAAACCCATAGAATCCAATCGAATTTCAATCATCCATAGATCAGAGCTCCCCCGATTTAATGTTTAGTTTCCCATCTCCTATGCCTCGTCTAATTTATGTGTTTCTAGTTGGTAGTCCCATCCTAAATCTTTCGTCCATAGTTTTGTAGAGTGTACTGTACTTATGTGAGTGTCCTGGCGTGTCAATTGTTGTCTTCCTGTTATTTTAACATGTTTTTTTTTTCATTCTCGTAGGACTTTTGTAAATTAGCAAACAAAATTGTAAACAAATTTTATTTTAGCAACAAATTTTTGTACTTTAGTAACTTTATAAAAAATAAACACAGAGAAAAACCAAAACCTCTGAAATACTTGGTCGGCTTATTTATTTTATTTGATTATTTACTTTGGGTTGAATTATTCTATTGAAAGTTAGTAAAAAAAAAGAAATGGAATTTTTCGTATTCATTTTCTTTCTATTATAAATAAAATGTTATAATTTTACGGACGTATCGCTTTAGCAAGAACAGCAACCAATCGAGTAATATAATATGTAAAAGCTTTCGGAAAGCTTTGGGATATAGTAATAATTCTAGGATTGTACAACCATTTTGGAATATGTTTAATTTATAGGTTTTTAATGTGTGTATGTAAGAATTATCAATAGTTTGGTGACGCTAAGCAAGGAGTTGTGATAGTTTTTCTGGATCCCTAAACATTTTATAATACATTTCTGATGATTTTCAAAACCAAAAAATAAAAGTTAGTATTACGTTGTCAGTGATCGTTATATTTCTCAAATATATGCAAAAATATGACACGTTAATTTATGGCAAAGTTTTTAAATATTAGTTTTTCAAATTATTCTAGATAATTGTAAAGCTTAATTAACTTTTTTAAGTCCCACCCAATGTCTTCTTCCGATTGGCTAATCACCTTAGGCTCCTCCCCTTCACACATTTGCTGACTGGCTAATTTCTATTGACTCCGCCTTGTTGGGGGATTTTGATTGGTCGACTTGTCATTGGTGCAGGTTTAATTGGCCAATAAACGTTATGCAACGCCTTCTTGTGCGATTTTTATTGGTGAAAGTTTTAAGGCTCCGTCCAATTTAGATATTTTATTAAAATAAAAAAATATTATAAGAAATTTTTTCACAGAATATTCAAAAATATTAATGGGAAATGTATTGCAAAACTACAGTTTTGATTTGTACAGTATGTTTATATTTATTTATAATTCTCTAATGATCAGAGTACATTTTCTTTCTTTAAAATTAATTAACCGATAATGAAAGAAAAGAAAGAAAGAATTTACCTTCTGAGTAAATTTATAATCTGATATCAATAAATACAAAAACCCAAACTTTTAAAATTTCTAATAATACAGATTAGTTAATATCATATCATACATAATTAATATGATTATTATTATAACATTTTGCCCCACAAATTTCTAATTAATATGATTAATATTATAACATTTGGCCCACAAATAACTAACCTTCTACACGATTTTGTTGTTTAATTCGTAACTTTTTATACTCCGTGACTTTTCTCTCTATGTCTTCGTTTTTTACCGCCTTGTCTCAATTACATTGAGAACCACAATAAAATACGAGAGGAAACTTGTCAAAAACAATTCGTAGGAGAGCCCCGCACCAATTACCAAACTCAAATAGATCTATTTCGAAATTCAATTTGCTCTCGCAGCCAACAAACGAGGCCAATTACTTTAAAATATTTCGTTGAGCAAACTTGGTCGACAACTTTCAAAAAAACAAAAAAGAAAGAAAGAACGAAAGAGAAAAAAAGAAAAAGAGGTTCTTTGCTATTGTCTTGGCCGGAGAGAAGCTGCAAAGAAGCTGTGTGGGGACAAAGAATAAAACAGAAATCCCTTTTATGCTTTGATTATGGTAATTTTGCGATTTGTTTTCATTGCAGTGAAACATGCAATTTTCCTATATATGTGCTATATACATATATATATATATTATGTAGTTCCACTCGAAGGAAACTATGAGCTCCAGCATGTCGCTGGTATGCAACTTCTTTGCAAGGCAAAGACCAAGCCGAAGAGTCGCAATTTGCATAAGTTGTGCCAACGAACAATATAGCAAAATGTACATGGAAAAATTAGTTTAAAAATATAAAAAAATTTAGATTAGATATTGTAGAAATACAAGGTATATTTTATAATACTATAAGGTTTCTATAAATCGCTTAACAAATTTGTAGAATAAGTTTATGAAAAGTAAAACAGTTAAAGAAAGGAAAATATTACAATCTTCTGACTATTTTTTGTTTGTAAGCTGTAAGAAAATTAAATTAATATACAAATACCACTTTCTTCTAAATGAATAGATTACATTGGGTGGGAGAGGATTTTAATTCAAAATAGTTTATATTATATACATTTTTTGGATGTTAGTATTGCACAAAAATTGCATTTAAAATAAGTGGTTTAGTGTTCAGTAAATAAACTTTAATAAGATTAACTCCATTATTTCTGAAACCAAAAAGTAATACAAATATTTTGAATAAATTTAAATAATTTAATAAAAAATTCAATTATACTTTTTTTTTAGATTTAGAGCAAAGGCCGAAACTCCTAGCTCTTAGTCAAAAATAAATTCAGAATTAAAATTAAAATCTGATAAAAATTAAGATCTTTTTAGAAGATTTTCAGTTTGATTTTCCTTCCAGTGCCTTTTGGCGGGAGTGAAGGAATTCCGGCAAAGTATTTTGCATGCATTCAGGTCCTTTGCCGGATCCCCCGCTTGCAAGCCACCTCTCTTTCTCCCCCTCTCTCTCTAACACTCTCTCTTCATCTCGCTCTGGCGCTTTGTCTCTCGGCCTCTGTCTCTGCTCATATGATTTTAGCTGAATTATGGCCGCCATTCAGCTCGTTACGCCCTTGGGCTAATTTATAAACGTAAATTTACTTTGATGCTAATGACGCTGCTGAAGGCAAACAGCAACATCACCCACACACACACACACACAATACACACCTGAATGCATTGATAGTTTTCTGTTGATATATCAATATGCAAGCCAAAGGTGGAAATTAGTGCATTTGCTCAAGGGCCCACCTGCCGCGGGCTATGCTTCCCCTATATATGAATATCGGATCCATACTATAGTCTGAAAACCCCAACCCAGTTCAGTTTTGGGCAGGTGTTGGCATTGTGCAGGCATTGTGATTTATGGTTTTAGCCACGCAATTGCGTAGGTCCAGGTGACCAGCATTTTTAAGTGTTCAACGTTGCGTATGCGTAACATATGTGCAGCCGCCAGTACTTTTACCTGTATACATATATTTGATTTCATTATGTATGCGTGGAAAAATATACAGTTTATATTTTAGAACAAAGAAAAAATAAATAAATTTAAATAAATAAGTATTAAATGTGAAAGAGTGCTAAACATTAACAGCATAATACATAAGTTTGGCTTTAAAATGGGAGTAATTAAATATTAAACCAAACCTATTAGATTGTATGAAATATTTTAACCTAAATTTTAGTTGAATCTTATATTAATTCATTGTAGTTCTTTTGTCGATTT
This sequence comes from Drosophila truncata, assembly GCA_008042515.1. Taxonomy (NCBI): domain Eukaryota; kingdom Metazoa; phylum Arthropoda; class Insecta; order Diptera; family Drosophilidae; genus Drosophila; species Drosophila truncata. Next base: position 94,240 of record VNJQ01004854.1, read on the forward strand.
TATTTGTGCTTTAGGCATAAAATATGTAATACTCATATATTACCATACATTTCAAAGCTTTGTAATAGCTGGCGGATATATACTTTTGTTGATTTATAAAATTGAATTGTCTCACAATTCGTACGAAAAATAAATAGAAATGTATTTCAATCAATCAGTTATTTATATAAATATTTAATCAAAGTCCTGAGCGATAAACTAATTTCCATCGGAACCTTTGTACATATATCCATCACAAATAAACATAAACTTATTATTCACTCTGTGCTAACAACTATTTTGGGGCTACATTTCGTCCTGATTTGCTTGCCATCAACATTCAATTTATTGTGACCAGTAAGTCGCATTTGATGAAATTAGTTTTTGGCGATATGTGACCCACAGGACAGTGACAAACTGCGAGTGTATCTCTGTGCGAGGTCCTGCCCCGTCGCTTAAATTGCTTGTCCTGGAGCGACATTCTCGAGTGCTTATCACGCACCAGACAACACAAAACATACCTGCGGGCAGAGGGTAGGAATCCTCTGATTCCTCTTTCCCATCACAAAAGCTGCCCCAGCGTTATTTATCTGCTCATTTATTTGTGGCCATTTTTTTGCACTCGTTTTTGGCCCAGGAACTTTTTTCTTTTTGGTTTAAAAACATCTTAATAACGAATTTGTAAAGCTTAGCCGTAACAAAGGATTCTGCTGCTGCTGTGTGTCCCTAAAAATGCGTTGCGATGGCCTTCCCCTCCTCGACGGCTGCTCTGATAAGGCCTTGAGTGTTGAGTTTAAGGCCTTTAACCCTTCGATGTGGAAAACAACGGACAGACCACGCCCACTGAAGGCGAGGTCAACGGGTCATCAAATTGAAATGTGGAGTTGGTTTTTTGTTTGTGTGTCCTGCCGCAATCCGGATGCGGATTAATATAGCCAGAGTGGTCAAGGATTATTCGGGGAAACGGGGTCAGAGGTCATCAAAGTGACATTTGCCGCAGCCTCTAATTGCCTCCGATTAATGGTTTGTTTTTCCAGCAATTTGCATATCTGCAAATGCAGAAATAGAAGATGCCTGATAAATGATATTTTCACTGACCTCGGGAGCTGAATCATTTGGCAACATGTTTTGTGCTGGTTTTTGAAGACAAAAGCAGCAAAAGAAATATTACTTTGAAATTTAAAATATCATTAGCTCAAGTATTTTACATTAATTAGTGAACATGCAAATTTAAGATCCCATCACAGGAAATTGCAAGATTAATTTGAATTTGATTGCAATTTAAAGTTGATATTAGAAAGATGATATACATAAGTCATAGATCCCTGAAATTATTATATATATTTAAAGTATTTAAAATATTTTTGATTATAGATTTAATTTTTATTTTTGCCTAACCTAATACTAAGGCCTTAACTTCAATATCAGTCAAGCACCGTTAGTCCTACATCATAGCCATTATTCAAACAGGCGACTTTAATGCCAATAAGCAGCTGGCAGCCATCTTAACCGACACTTCCGCTCCTCCACTCGAAGTATTATGAGTTCGAAAACAATAAATATCGCCCCAAGGACGAGGGCAACATGAATGGGTGAAAAGGGGTGGAAATCTGTAACACAACAGGAGTGTAGGAGCAGAAGGCGGAGTAGAATATGAACTGGAACACGTTCTGCATGACAGTCATGACGTTGACAAAAACAAAGTCATCAACGGAGTTGAAGTTGAGAACTGCAATCATATTGAGCGGGGGTGGGACGAAGATCTCCATATTCCCGAGGAACAAAACATCGACTGGGCGACTTATTTTACATTTTTGAAGTGAGTTCCCGGTTTATGATTAAAGTAAAAGCATGAATATCGAATGCTGCCCCGGCATGACACAGGTCCTCCTCATCCTCGGTCTCACTTTTAGCAACTTCATCATTGTGATAAATGAGCTCTGCTTGTAGCACATTTTTCACAACAAACTGAAATTTTTGGCTTACTCTTTTTTGGCAGGACAAACTTTCCTTTTTCCCGAATTGTTATTAACAACTTTTCGTTTTTATGCACGGTATCAAAAGGGTAGAAGGGTATCATAACTAAGTGTAAGGCGTAAAATAAAGTGAGATGCAGAGATGCATTTTTGACCTTGAAATATAAGAATATTTTCTTGATTCTGGCATCTTTCTATTTATCTATCGACTTTATTTCGATTTTATTTGCCTTATGTAACAAATTATTTACATAAAATAAATTTATTTTCAAATTTATTGTAAAGAACGCCCGTAGTGACATACAAAAGTTGTAAAATCTTTTTCTGCCGATAAAAACGACGCCTCTCCTCTGACGCCTGATCTGAGTCCATCTCTTCTAGATCCCCTGCAGTTAGGAGGTGGGTAGATTCTTTAGCTCGGTAACGTGGGTCACCTTGACTAGAACCGAAGGGCTCTGCTCGTCGGGGTCCGAAACATAAGACTCCAAAAGGATGTCCACGGTGGTTTCCATTTTGGGTCCCAGCATCCCGCTTTCCGGGTTTATAAGGAGCACGTGCGGCGTACTGGGTTCCACCTTAAACATCACACTCATTATGTTGTGGGGATTCCCAATGACAAGCTTTTTGGCCACAATATGGTCGAAGGGAGCTTCAAATTCTTCTTCGCTATTCTCCAGGCACAGCGCAATCGATTTCGGTATATCAGCCATCACAAATTTGTTTATATGAGAAAGTTAGGGAGAACTGACCTGAAGAGTAAATTTTTTTGTTTGATTATTAATCGGCAGGTTGTTGTTTTCAGGTTGCTTTTTTAACGGAGCTAAAAAGAAAGTTTAAGAGAACTAACCAGAATAAAATTTTCCTTTTCTGATGATGATTCGGCAGGTTTTGGTTCACAGTTTTCTTTTCTGAAGAAATGAAAAGAGTGAAGTTGGTTGCGCTTGCTTTGTTGTCACGATTGTCAGAGCTGTCGTATTATATCGATATTATTAACTAAAGCCTGCTTTGTTTGTCAGGGTTACCATTTTCATTTGACAATAAACAGTATTAAATTTGTTATCGTAAAAATGTTTGAATTATATTATTTCTCTAAATACTTTTTGAATTATAAAATATAAAGAAAGTTTAAATTATAACTATATATATAGATAGGTTTAACAATAGCTAATAACATTTTAAGACTTTTAGGGTTATCATCTTCTTTCGATATTAATTGTTACTAAAAAACTCGTATTGTTTAAAGTACAAAACACGCGGTATTTCTCAGTCAATCGAGCCCTTTCCCTTCATATTTATAATTTTTTTTTGTTTTTGTATTGCCGTAATTTTGCATAGAGCAAAAAAGTTCAAAGCTCAAGGATTTATACCACATCGAAACTAGCGAAACAAACTTTGAGCATTCGCTCATACGTTTTGGGATGGATCGTCAACCCTGTGGACGGGGGATGCAAATGTTTGACAGGCAGTCAGTTGTTGGTGGCAAATTCTTTTAGCGCTAACTGTGCTGTGGAGCAGCATCTTCAGGCAACGACTTTGGCACTTTTGGCACGCGCCCCTTTCCCCACTTGAAACTTGGTTAGTTTGATTTTGAATGGTTTATTTGGTTGGCTTGCCTTGGCTGGGCTGCGTTTGGTGGTTTTCCCTCAGCTTCCAGCTTCCCATTGTTATCAACCAATTTGCCAAGCATTTGGGCAGGGAAATGCGGGGGAAAAGTCCACAGGAAAACTTCCTACGAATGAAGCGCACATTTGGCGGTTCGCCTTTTCTTGGTTACATTTGCAAACATCATTTTGAGCGATTGCCAAAAGGGAAAAGAGAAAGGATTCAAAAAGCTGAAGGAGTTAGCGGTTAAAAGACAGACTAATGCCTTCAAATGACTTATTCTCTTTGGAATATTTTTCTGCCAAATGGTACTTGAGTCCTGAAGATAATTATCATTACAAGAGTCAAGGAATATTAAAGTTCTAAAGTGAAAAGAAAATTAAAAAATACATATATAATTTGCAACTTAATTATATGATTATGATTATGCTTACATATTTCAATAAAATATAAATGTTTATTAGAAATGTATTTTTAATCATGTTTAAATTATTTAATTTAAATTAATGAGTATATTTATGGGAAAGTGTTGGTGCAGAATGTAAAATGTATAAGTTACTTCGTTATTTAAAAATATATCAGCTTATATCCTGAGATATATTTTATTATTATAGAAAACTAATATTTTAAATTGCTTCAAAATTGGATTACATTATGATTTATCTGACAATTCCGAGGGGAATCTGGAAAAATCAGCAATAAATGAAAAGTTTTCCTAAAAATAAGTTGTCAGGGTGTACAAACTGTGCTTTCTGTTTTTTTATTATTCCCTTAGAAATATGACTTATTTATTTATTAAATTTTTTTCTGTGCATACCTGGACATCAACTTCATGTCTTGTCCATATAACATTCCTTGGAAAATATGCGACACAAAAATGTGTCGAGATTTATTGGCCAGCAGAAAGTTTGCTCACTTTATCCGTCCGTCTTGCAAAGGGAAAGAAATATTTTTCGGTCCCCAAAGAATGTAAATTTTCTTGAAAAGTGGGAGGGTACTCAGGGTAGGGCCAGGTGCCAATGTGTTGATAATGCAATGAAAATAGGCCAGAATTTTCTGCTACTTTTCAGCACGCCAGAAAGTTATGCGAGCAAACCGCAAGGTAATTAAATTCCTTAACCTTAAGCAGCATTATGGGTGGCTGGCTGGCTGGCTGGCTGGGCCATGTCCTTGATGATGATGACGCCAAAAAGGAAGCTCAGACACACACACGAATACCCACAATGAATGTGTTTGCGGTGCCATCAGAGCGCCTGTGTGTGGGTTGGTTGGCACTTGAGCATTTAATTGAATTTTTTTTGAGAGCAGATAAGGACGCGAAGGATGTCTCAACATCTTGACTATGTCCACCCAACGCCCACCGCCCACTGCCGCGTAAGGACTCTTACATAGTTTTACCCGCGGCGCGAAATGTCATAAATTATCTAATAAAGTTTTTATTTAACGAGATAAAGGCGGAGGCAGAGCAGAGAAACCAAGAAGTTTCACTGTGCTCGGTTTTAATTACATTTTTGAATAAAGAATGCGGATGAGTGAAAAATTGCCAAACAAGAAAAATAGGGCCACTTTACTGTTTTCTCATTTCCAATTATTGTTTGCTATTTTCTCTTCCACCTGGAATGAGTTTCGATGGCCCACTCAAGCATAAATTGTGCTGATTTCACTAATTTAAGGACATTTTCCCAGCCCAATGGCTATTAATAATTGTACTTAATAAATAATGTGTCAGTGAGTTTATGGAAAAGGCATTAAATTATAGATATAGTTTGGAAAATTTTGAATAATTAATTAAATATAAACCGATTAAATGACAAACAAAATCAATAAATTAATGATTAGTTTTTAATGCTGGGCGAAAAATAATAGTTTCTAATTTATGTCTATAAGATTTATTATTATTTGTTAATTTTTTTATAACGAAATTCATCAACCACTGCTCGATAAGTAGTTCAACCATTCAACTTAAAGCCCTCACGTAATCTCCCAATTCCATCCGAAAATGTCAAAAACCCTGCGCATGCAAAGTTACTACCAATTTGGCACTCTAACGAGAAGAAAATCCAGTGGAAAAACATTTTCCTTTTCTCACAAAATGAAATAATGAAATTGTACAAAAGGCCAGGCACAAAAAAAGGAAACAGAACGAAAAGTCTACAAGGAAAACATAAAGAAAAATGGAAAGCAGTGCCATGTAATCCAATTGCATGAAATGTACACAAGGACACGGGCGGCATTTAATTTAGGGGCGTGTGTCACACTCACACACACACGTACACACACTCAGTCAGTGCGAAATATGTTAAATAAATATGATGGAAGAAAGAAATGCAAAAAAAGAGAAATAAAGGAAAATACTCAAATGGAAAAGGAGAAAAGTTAAAGAAATTTACATGGATGGCTTTTGCCTTTACTTTTAAGTGGTTTCCCTTGTTGCCTGTGAGTATGTGTTAGTGTGACTGTGCCTGTGAGTGTAACTAAGTGTGTGCGACTTGGCCACACTTTTTGGCTCAACTCGTTGGCTCTTTTGTTGCTGTTGGCGCTTTGAAGTAAGTGCATTTAACGCGCCGCTCCCTTCACATAAAACTCTCGGGGCACACAGGGGCGTAGGTTGGGTTAAGTGCTAGATTAGCACAAGAAAAATACATAATTTTTTAGTTTTTAAATTTTGTAATTGGTAACTCTTACTCTTGAAAATTCAAAGAAGACGTAATTAATGTTAATGTTAATGTTAATGTTAATAAGCCTAAAATTAAATTGTAAATTTAAATAAGACTGAGACACTATAATATTTCCTTTAATTTTTACTTCCAAATAAATTCCTCAATTTATAAAATCAATAATGCAGTGACATAACACCTTAGCAGTATTTTTTCTTTGCTCATGCAATACTTTTAAATACATTTAATTTATCATTTAATTTAATTAATAAAAAACTATGAAATATTTTCTTCATTTAGTATTTATTTACTTACCTTTTTATACCATGTACCAAAGGTACAAAGGTATTATAATTTTGTGCGATATTCTGTAACAGCCAGAAGGAGGCGTGGCAGACCACCAAAAGTTACCTAAATATTGGTCAGGACCACTTAAGGAGTCGATATAGCCATGTCCGTCTGTCCGTCCGTCCGTCCGTCCGTCCGTCCGTCTGTCCGTCTGTCCGTCTGTCCGTCTGTCCGTCTGTCCGTCTGTCCGTCTGTCCGTCTGTCCGTCTGTCCGTCTGTCCGTCTGTCTGTATGAACGCCTAGATCTCGGAGACTATAAGAGCTAGAGACACCAAACTTGGGACTTAGACTTCTTATATCTGCACGCAGATCAAGTTTGTTTAAAATTTTTGCTGCTCCACTTTTTTGGGGAGCTATTTGAAAAAAACCTATATCTCCCAAATTTATAAAGTTAGGTAAACTATATTCACAACCTTGATGTATTTTATCAAAATACACAGATTGTCTAAATTTCATTACGATCGTGCCATAAATAGCGGAGATATAGGCTTTTTACTTTATACACATTATGTATACAAGAGGGCTCCAAATAACACATGCACCAATACACTTGCAATGGTCACATTCTTTGCCTGCATACATACAGCGAAACAAAGTCAGAGCTATTTCTAGAACATTCGTTAGAGTAATTGTAAGTTGTCTCGAATTCAATTAACGGGGAGCGGTCCAGGGTACAGGGTATTCTACTGTCGGGACACCCGACTGTATGTCCATCTTGTTTCTTTTTATTTATACTTTCGGCACCCCCTTTCGCACGTCCTTGCCTTTACTTGTTCTTTACCAAAAGTGCTAAGTGCGCTTAAGATTTAACTGTGCCCCCTTGGGCCACCAATACACCCTGGCCTTTCTCTGAATTTTCAAGCCTTGTTTATGCTGTTGACTTTTGTGTGTGCAAGTGTTTTCTTTAATGTTCTTTGTTTGCTGCCGGCTCTGAATTTCACCTCATAACTCTGTGGCACTCGCACAACACCAAAAATCTATTATGCAAAATTCTCGACCAGGCATTAACCCACTGTGGCCAGGTTGCTGTTGCTGTTGCTGTGTTGCTGTTGCTGTATTGCTGCACATCAAATGTGATTTTCGCTTTTAATTGAACAGTTGAACTTGGCCGGCATGTTGATCAATTTGCATTTATTTTAGAAATACAATTTTCCTGTTTGCGAATCACAGAGCACCGGAAATGTGCCGGGACACGTAGTAGTAGTGCCTGACATGGCCAGAACCCAAACCGAAGGTCGCTCGAATTGCAAATTTTATCTTTGTTCCAGATGTTGATTTTTGTGTGCTGCATTAAATTCAGTGCATGTAAAATAAAATTATGCAAATTCATAGAGCATTTTCACCATTCGTCCCGGACTGCATCCGTTCCATTTGGTGCGGCGACGAAATCCAATTTGACAGAGCGGAAAATGAGCAGTTGATGCGAGTCCTGCAGCTGGGGGGGGGCTTTATATATAGTATAGACATCTGGACTGGACGGGATTGTGGTTAATTAGTGTTGGCTTCAATGGGTATTGTTACAGTTATGGATGTTGTTGTCCACATCGAGCTTATTTTTCTTTAATTTCCCACAGGATTTGGGTTAGTAATGTCCTAGTGGCCAGCAGGAAAATGCTGGTAGATTTTATTTGCCTTATAACTAAGTTTATTTAATAATAAAGGGGATACAGTACGTGGATCTTTAAATAAGAAAATTAGTAAATATCTAGAATTTTGTAAACTCTTGAGCCTTGTCTGCAGACTTTCTGAAAATAGTTTAAAATACGCAGAAGCCGAAAGCTATAGAAAGTATTTAGATCCTGCATCTTTCTGTCTTAAGACTTTTTATTTAATGCACGAAATTAAAAATTAAATTTTAGCCATAAGTTATTATTCCCAACTATAACCTGCAAGCATTTAATTATACTTACTCATTTGTCAACCAGTTTTAATCATCATTTATTGGAGAACAGTTGCTGGCGTACATGGCGTATGAGCGATTTTCCTGAACGCATCATAGAAACCTTTGGCTAATTACTACAATTCGCTCTAGCTCATATGGCATCCATAATTGTTGCATATTTGCTGCTCATTCCATAACCAATTTGCCACTCCCAACCCCCTTGCCCTCGTCCTCGCCCTCGCCCGAATTTGCCAGGAAGCAGCCTAATTCATCAGCTGCATTACAATTTGAGCCGACTGCAGCTATGTGCAATGTTGATGATGCATTTGCCGGCTCTGAGCAATTGTTGTTCACGTTCGCGTTGCTCTAGTGCTGCTGATGTAGCTGCCATTGCTGTTAAATGTTAGCAAATTAGTGACGGCGGTTTAGGCCAACAGCGTGGAAGGGGGTATTGGGGAGAAGGAGCAGCCGCCTTGGTCATTGCCATGTGGTTGTCAGTTGTCGTCAGTCGGTTGCCATGGTCGTGCTCTGTCCGTGTGTGTTTTCGTCCTGTCACTTTTTGATTAGTTGGCTGCGAGAGAGAGAGCTGGGAATATAGATGGAAAGGGTATCGCCGGCAATGGCTAATTGAAGCAGCAAATAGTATATATTTTTCCCCTAATTTAATTACTTCCTTTGGCTGTACAATAAGCCTTTCTCCATGAAGTTTACACAGTTCTTTATATGATGTCTTCGGGGAAGGCACAAAGAGAAATTTGTCTTCTCAACAAAAACAGACTTAAACTTTCGGTTGTAAAATAATATACCCATTATAAAGATGAGTAACTTTAAAGCTTATATCCTACACATGAGGGAAATAAGACTTAATAAAATATATTCATACGTTTGACTTCATAAGAATTAATTTTTATTTTCTTATTAAATGATCCTAGACATTTAAACTATTACTGAAAATCTGGCTTGGGTATTTTTCTCTACTTTTTCTGCGTGCATAATTCTTTTTCATTTTGGGCAGAGTTTTTCTCTGGGCTTTGGGTCAAAGTTTTCCTGTTTCTCGTCCTTTGTGCGTAAGTCAGCTCATCTTCAGCTTTCTCATCTCCCTCGTTTTTCCCCTCCTTGTAAACGTGCTTGGTGCAATTGTAATCCTTTAAGCATCTTGTCGAGAGAACTGGATAAATGCAATGCGCTTCATTTAAAATTTTCTTTCTTTTCCATTCGTTCGTTTTTTGTGCTCATAGCTGAAGCTCCTCTCGCTTATAGCCTTTTAAGAGCCTCGCTGTTGGTTACTTTTTTATGGTCCACTTGGCTGTAGTAGTAGTAGTAGCTGCAGCTGATTGTTGTTATCACAATTGACTGAGATTACGTTTACAGTTACGGGACGTAAAGAGGTCACTTAACAGGCGCATTGTTCGAGTTTTTAGTTAAAAAACTTGTCCTGAGTGCTCATAAGTAGCAGCCCCTGTGTCTCTTAATGTCGCTAATAAATGTTTTTCTTTTTCCAGCAATTTTAATGGACTCTTCTGAAAGGAGGAGGACTTAAAGCGGCAAGTTCTGTTCAATTTCCTTAATTTCCTTTTTTAGTTTCAAAGTTGCTTCACAAACATTTTGCTCTTGATTTAAATTTTCATATATGCACATAAAGTATCTATTTTACTCACTTTTTCTGTGTTTGTTTTTATGTGCAACAAGTTGGCAGCTCTGGGGAAAACTTTTTCCTCTTTGCATATTTAAACAATTTACTTGTGTGTGTGTGTGTGTGTGTTGTGTCCAGCTTAATTCACTTGATGCAAATGTAAATCGCTTGCAATTATCAATTATGAAAAAGGGAAAATATACTCGTAATGTATATGCAAAATGTATGCAGAAATCAAGGCAGCCAATTGATAAATGTAGTTGCAGAAATCCGACTCCAGAGTATTCGGAATGTCTGGTTCGAATGGAAATATGTATGAGAGTAGAAACAATTTAAATTATTTGCTTTGTGGACTCAGAATTACATTGTATTACGTTGCATTTAAGGAATGAATGAGCTGGTGAATAACAGGGACTTACAATTATTTATAATTATTCATGATTGAGATAGTATTTTCTTTAGACTTTTATATTATTCCTTATAATTCTTTTATAATTTCCATATAAGAGCGATCAATTCAATTTTAAATGTATATTAATTTTGAATTAAATTTAATTTTATTTAAAATAAAAATATTATATTTATAAAACTAATTTTAGCTTTATTAGCTTAAAGCTTGTAACAAATTTATTAATATTATAACATTAATTGAAATTTTTTTTAAGCTTATAACAAATTTATAACTATTATAAATATTTCAACATTAAATGGGATATTTTTCGAAAACATGAATTTTAATATATCAAACTTGTAGCTATTTTTCGGAACCATTTTAATAGCGTTTTGATAATAGAATTTTTTGCTTTAAAATATTGATGTTTCCGTGTTAAATGCAATATATTTTGATACCTAAATTTCAATGCAACACACTGTACCATATTTTATATATATTAGACTTTTCTATGGATTAAAATTCCTACATGTAAATCAATATGAATCGTATGGGTTTTAGGATAAGTTTTCAAGTCAAAAATATTCAAAAAATCCCCTTTCTCTAAGATACAACCTCAAACTTAAGAACATGTTCTTTTTTCACCTCTAATAATTTCTGCAATCATTTTCTTCCTCTGGTAACTTTCATAATTGCACTTTAATACCTGAAATAGCTTCTGTGTGTGCCTTTCAACTGACTCTTCGATAAATCAGCCATTTAAAAACCACTCCCACTCGAACACCCACATCGACTTGCACTCCTTTTAAGCGAAGTAAAGGAAAGCCACACACTATGATGATGCTTTGACACATAACCATTTGATTTATGGCGTCAATGCAATTTTTTTCAATTTCATTTTCACAAGTACCCCCGAAAAGGGGAACACAAGTCCAGCCACTTCATAGATTTGCGATATTTTATCGTTTCGGGCCAACGCTGACCATGTGGCCCCCTTTTCGAAAAAAGGAGACCTGCTCAGGAAGAGGAGAAAGAGGAGAGAGGCTCTGCTCAGTGTATGAGTGGGCAGCTCCTTCTGTCCTGTTGGCCATTGGCGTGACCACGGCCAATTGGCCATTGCCAAGCAGCTGGCTGCCATCCTTGCCGTATTCCCATCCTGAAAGCCAGCCAGCAGCCTGCAGCTTACCTTGAATGTCTTTTGGCTTACAGCAATTGCAGGCAGCAATATTTGATAGGGTTCAAGTGGAAGGATGTTCTGGAAATAGAGTTTGGTGAAATCGGAGAGGAAATCATAGCTAGTATCCTAATAATATTTAAAAAAACTTATTTGAATGCAGCAAGTTTGAAAAATATTATTAATTATTATTGTAAAAAAGAATTAGTAAGCAGAAATAACTTAAAAATATAAAAAATATTTCTACAGAATAATATTGGGAGTTAATACATCACAATAACAAGTTTTAAAGTTATTACATTTAAATTTTTATTAAATTATCATTAATTGTTTTTATCAGAACGCCAACCCCGATGCCTTTGCCATTTTCGGTTATGTTTTTTGGCTCTCTTATTGCAACTGGTTTGCTTCATTATGCCACATTTGTCCACCACCCCAAGAGGCACCTCTTGCATCCCTTTGTGGAAAATATATATATATAGAAAGAACTGAACCAAACTGAACTAAACTGACTGCTTGGCTGATTTTGGCCGGTTAGCCTCGGCTTCGGTTACCGCTGCAGCGCGCTGCCACGGCGTTCGATCTCTGGCTTAAGGCCAAAAGTCATAATGCCGCGATGTCGACGGTTGTCATCAACGGTTTTCAGTTTTCGGGGCTTGGCTCGGCTCGGACTATGGTTGATTTGGTCTTGTTTGGTTTTTGTTTGGCGATAGTCAAGCTTAATTGCCATTGAGTGAATTTTTATGGCCGCCATTGTGTGTGAGTTTGTGTGAGAGCGAGTGTTTTTGGCATATTTCAAAACGAGCCAGCAGGGAGGTAGCGAAATGCCTCAATCGATGACGAAAACTGCAATTGAATTGAATGCACATAAATTTTCCCGTTTTATATTTGCTATTTGCTGGCTTGCAGTTGTTTCTTTTTATACCCTTTAAGGGGGATATTGTTATTATTTTAGAGTCTTGTAATCTGAACTTTTCTGAACTTTTTTTATACCAAAGACTCTTTATAGATAAGATGCATAACACAAATATTAGTTCCAGAGCGCTCTATCTCTTTCTCAGGCTTTTCAAAAATTTTAATAAAGCCTAGAGCCAGCTTGTCATCTTGTTGCTATAATGATCTTTGTTTATACACACAGAAGATAGGAAATTCTTTATTAATTTTTACATATTCTGTTTATTATTTATATTTCAGGGTATAGGGACCTCGTCTAACCAAAGTCAGTTTTTGTATAGTTTTATTTTTATTTTTGTTGTAGTTTTTCGCTCTATTTGGCAGCATTTGGGGTGACAGGGTCCTTCATAGCTAATTAACTGCATTTTTCGCATGTCATAGCGCGGACTGACTGGCTGACTGACCCCGATGTCCAATGTCCCCGATTCCACAACACTCGCTGCTGCATGCTGCATGCTGCATGTCGCATGCATTTGGGGTGTAATTAAGGTCAACAGAAGTCAACTAGCAACTTGATGCTGCAGCTGTCCCTCTCCCTGTCCCTGCTGTCCCCGCCACTTGGCCATCTCGTTCTCTGCTCTGTGCGGCTTTTCCGAGGAATTGGGCTAGCGACAAGTGCCACCCACAGAAAACCATTCCGAAACTCTGGTTATGTTATCTGTCTTCTTGGATCGCCTTGCAAACTTTTGCAAAAAAGATAAGATGCTGCGGAGCTTTAACTGATTATTTTTGTCTTAATTGCAAGAGAATTTTGTCCAATTTGTGTTGAAGAATGTCGCTGACTTTGGAATAGTGAAGCCAAAATTTTACTGACTTTGTTAAATTAGGGTTATCCCTGAACCCTGCTTTTTGGTGAGGTTTTGAAAATATTTAAGGTTTTATTTTGGAATTTAACGTATATTCATTATTGTACTTGTAGAGATTTTTCGCTTAAGTAAGTCAAAATTTCATTTAAAACATTAAATAAATTATGATTTATTGTAAAACTTTTAGAATAATAATTATTAAAATAATTATAAATATATTTGTTTTCCAAAACGTATTCTTAAATAATATTCCTCCCTTTGTCCATCAGATTAAAGAGATCCTGACATTGTTAGACAAGTTAATAAAGGATTTTCAAGAAATTAATCTTTCACCCAGCTTTAGATTATTATTAAATTATTAAATTATTAAATTTAACTCGTCTTTTTTCGTACACAAAACAGAATATTAATTATTCATATATATACTTATTTATATTATTTATAAGACGGGTTTTACACTAATTTGCATCTTCTAAATTCACCCCCTGCATCCATATTCGTATCCATATTCATATTTGTCAGATTTCCATTAAAAAGTAATCTCCATTGTCATGGAAATCCCGAGCAAAACAACAATATAATTTGAAATTTTTTTTATGTTCATGACGTCAATTCAACCCTTTTTTTTGGGTATTTTTCCCAGCTTAAGGAAATGATTAGTTTAAATCATAAAGCAGAGAATTTACTTTCGTTTTACGTCTTGCCTGGGTTTATTATGGCAAATTCTTCCAACTTCATTGCCTCGAACCTGGCAGTCACGCTGCTCTGCTGTGCTGTGCAGCTATAAATTCGCTTAATAAAGTTTTCATATTTGCAATTAATTTCATTTCATTTTTCATGAATAAGTTGTATGGCTGCAACGGCTTTGCCGACTTCAGCCTGTTCGCAATTTGCGCTCCATTCAATATAATCAGAGCAGCCAAGGCGCCAGGACCAATGGATGGATGGAAGGATGTTGGTGGGAGCTACAGCTAAAGCTGGATGAAAGACACAGGACTGAAAGGAGAGAGGCAAGGGAAGGGAAGGGAGAAAGAGAAGCGAATGAAGCCGAGTTGAGTGGTTGCCCGGTTGCGGGATTCATTACAACATGACGTATACGTAATTCGCCGAGTTAACTCGCAATTACAACCAAGGAGGGTCTGGGGGAAATTTAAAATTTTCTTATGCCATTATCGGCAAATGGAAATCGTTTAATTAAACACAGCTTAAGACCTGGCAAATCCCACTTTATGGGCAATAGATAATTCATACAACCTGTCCGTCAGTGCCTTCTATTTGACTTGTCATCCTCCAGCTCCGTCTACGCAGCTCCTCCTGTGTGGTTGTTGTAATTATGGGAATATGGCTGGTGCTATGGTCTCTGGGAAAATTGCTATTTAAACATTTTAAGTGCTTTTGGTGTTAATAACACATCACCGCATGTTTCATTTGCCTGAGTCAACAGTTTAATTAGAGTTTGTGCATAAATCATTTGCATCCATCCATCCATCCATCCATTGCCTCTATCTGTCCCGGTGGCCTCTCTCTCTCTTTCTGCTGCAATCTGTTGTAGAACCAGATATATATATATCCTATATATACACAGATCCGACTGCCGACTACCACTTCTTCTGCCCATTTGGTGCTGGCATATTTGATGTCGTTTTGCTTGGGGTTTTTGCAATGCTTTATGAGCCGTGGGCCAACGGGGCGTATGAGTGTTGCGAGGCGATTTTGATTTAATTTTGTTTGCTCAAATCGTGACAAACGTTAAGAAGATGTCTGAATTTAAAGTGGAAGAGGGAGGGATTAAATTAAAATTATAATTAATATAAATTAGAATAATGTATTTCATTTTAATTTAGTCATATTAAATCTTTAAATATAAACAAATGGAATTCAATTATTGTTTTTATAGTTTATGTAAAATATTTAAAGATTGTTCTCTAAAGTCATAGAAAAATATCCTAGTTTACCTTTAAATTTACCTATAAAAGGCTATATCCATTTATTACTAGCATCCCTGAGCATTTGGTAGCGACTTAGCTCCTATTTGCCTTCCCAGACATTTGTAATAGTTCATCTCGAATTGCTTTTGAGGTCCATTAATACAAGAGAGCAGCCGTGGCAAGTGACAGTGCTAGAATTAATAGAGCACCCACGATTTTCCACTACATCCACCTACTCCAACCACTTCACCCACCCATTTCTCCCACTCCTTTCACTCCCAGCCAATCCATACCAATCCTAGCTGGGACCACGTGGCGGATGCGTGATTTATTCCTTTAGCTAGAGCGCATTTAATTGAAAGCCGCCTTCATTTGCGATTATATATACACGGCATATATATTCATAGTTTGTCTGGCCGAAATCTCGACTTTTGGACTCCTCAATTTCGGGCCAATGAATAGACAAATATTGTGGCTGGCTTATTAATGGGCTGCTTAAATTACGATAATTGCCACGCAGCGAGCGGTCAGCGGCGATGATAATGATGATTTCTTTGATAAGGATGATGATGTCTTGACTAATTAAAGGCAGAAGAGAGAGAGAGAGAGAGAACTGCCTCACTTGACGTCACAGAGAAAGAGAAAGAGAGAGAGTCAGCGAGAGAGAGAGAGAGAGCGGTTGGTCCTGGCGGCAACAGCTGTTCACAACTGCAGCGCCACCACCCACACAATAGTAGCAAACGCCTCCTCTTAGCCTGTTCCTTTTCTGCCATTCTTTTTTTTTCTGGGGCTGCGTGTGTATACCGAATTCAGTTGTTGAGCCTTTGGCATAGTAGGCTCTCTCCAGCCGGAGAACTCCCCCGGCTTTTGAAGGAGCGCAGTCGCCGGAACCGAACCTCTATCTCAGGCATGCGCATCCCAATCAGAATCCACTGGGTGTCCGCTAAATCTGCAAAGGAGGAGAGTGCATGAAACTCTTTTGCCGGCTTTTGGTCTCACAAAACAGCATTAATATTTAATAACACACACTGAGCAGGGATTCTCTTTTTGTTCATGTTTTTTTCGTTTGGGTTCTGAAAAAGTTTTTCGGCTGTCCTGTTGCTCAGTGTCGCCATCTGCCGCCTGCTGCGTGTCCCAGCTTTGGAAACTCGGGTCCAGCCATCAAAAGTTAATTAAAACGCATACTTAATGCTTTGCCATCGCCAGACTGCCTGCCCAGCCCAGCCCAGCCCAGTCCTGCCTGGGATCCTTGGAGCCGGCTAGTTCGGCTCTAGCCTGTATCCGCATATGATATGCATGTTTGCATACGAATAGCTGGCACTGTGCGATGTTATGGGTTTTGATTAATTGGAAGTGTTGTTTGACTTTGCACGATTCTGAAATGGGAAGGCGGACGGGCACACGGAGGCTAGGGGATTTCCTAGGGGATATTCTTCTTGTTAAATGTTTTCACATCGATGTTCGATTTTCATGTTGATGGATTTTGGAGGGAAATTGCAAGGGAAAAAAGTAGGAAAATTTTGAGGGGAAAAATACTTACAAAATTGAAATTTATCACAGAAAATTAAAAAAAGAACAACGAAATTTAGCTGCTTCCAATACTATGTTCATTTTAAAATATAATAATATATTATTTATAACAAATTATGAATTAAGCGTCACCTTTTCGTTAACAATGTACCTTCATTTTTAAGCATTAAAAACGCTTTCCCAAAATCCCATTATCTTCTTAAATAAACATGATATTAAAGACCGCTTTGTAAAATAAACACAACAAAAAAAGCTAATGTAATCCTTATAATTTAAATCCCAAACCGATGCTCAACTGTATTCTCATTATTTACTCCCAAAAATTGTACCAAAAGGCTCCTTAAAATTAACATAAAATATCAATAGCAAGCATAAATTGGAAAGTTCAAACCCACGGAGACTCTGGCTGGCTCTCACCTTTCGTTACATTTCCGGCTAATCATAGATTACACTCCATGGATCCATCTCACTCTCACTGCCATGGAGGACCGCAATCCCCCAAAGAAACTGCCCAGAACGAAATTGGCGCCAGGTGAGATGAAATGAAGCGAAAATGTAAAACGATTTTGCATACAAACGAAGCATAAAGCTGGGGTCCAAAAGTCCAAGCAGGGGTCACACCCTCTTCGCTCTCGTCCTCAGTGAGGTCCCCAGGACCTTCTCGGTCCACAGTTGCCAGTTATCGCAGCGTTTCTTTGCTCATAACGCGGCGCATACATTTTTAAGGCCGCTCAAGGGACTATTAAAACTATTATCTCGGAAAGAGTCGCCGCTTTCATTCCGCTGCTTTTTTGGTTCACCCTCTCCGCCGGCATACGCTCCAAATGAAAAATATTCTCCCTTTTATACCCGCTATTCGTAGAGGTTAAAGGGTATATTGTTCTGGTTCAAATGGGACAGGAAAGCGTTTTCCACATCATATGTTTCTCATTAGCTTTATGTCCGGTTGGACAGGGAGATATTGGGGCATATAATAATGTCAAGAGCTCTTGAAATTGCATTGGGAGTGTTATAGAAATCAATAGGAATTTGTGTTCTTTTCAAAGTATGTATAAAAATTGGATTAAATAAAAATTTTAAATAAATAAATTTAAAATAAATTAAAATTGCTTTGATATCCTTTGCAATAAATGCAGGAAAGTATGCCTTAATTATAATAAACTCTTGTTGCGGGTATTTCATGGTCGGGATACTCAACTCGAAAGCACATTCACTTTTTTGTTCTCCTTATTTTTTCAAAGTTTTCCCCAGTTCTTTTTTCTTCATTTCGCGGCCAGAAGAAATTAGCCAAGTGCGCAAAAATTTAAATTAATTTCATGCTTCTGCAAGCCGAGTCAAAACTAAACTGGCCAACACAAACATCGCGACACACACCCACCCACCCTCAGCCCAGACACACACATTCTCTGCACACTCCCCCGCAAACTGACACATACAGGGGAGCAACATTTTTACCGCAAACATTAGCAATTCTAATTTTTCGTGCAGAAAACCCCCCTTTTTGTCCCAGCGGTTTTTGGCTGGGTCAGTCATAAAAAGGTTAAAGGAAGCCCAGGCACACACTAACACATGTGCAATATTCATTGTTTAAAATGCAACCACAATATACACACACACATAACACACTCTCTCTGTGCTTTCACATCCGGTTTCAAGGGAAACATTTAGCTGTCTGTTGCTCTGAAACTCTCTTATTAGGATCTTGTGCTTGGTAGAGGGAGGAGCATTCCATAACTTTGTCATTTAAAATTGAAATGGGGTTGTTGGGCAGGACTTCGAGATGAATCTGGAATCTGGAGGGGAAAATCGGTATTGTTTGAATGTTAAGTTAGCTAATTGAGGGCGTAAAATAGTTTTCATGTCTGGGGAATTGTTAAATTGATAAGGGTTTCAGACGATGAAAGGTATATTTCATTTTGGTTAATTTGTTTGAAAAATCTTTTAAAATTTCAGCTAAAAATTTATGTTTCTTAGGTTTTATTTAATTTCTTGAATATTTTTTTAAGCTTTACATTTATTTAAAGACTCTTAAGAAGTTTTAAAAACGTTTCTTATTTTTTTTTAAGAAGTTGAAACCAAAAGAAAACTATTTAGCGTTTTTCTATGCATTTACATACATTACTCATACGTTTAAATAAATTTAGATATTTGTTTAAGCTTTAAATTTATTTAATTGCTCTTTAAAATGTTGTATTCTTATTCTTAAATAACTCACAACCCAAATGAGACTTTTTGGCATTATCCCCATACTTACAAACATTACTCATACGTCTGGTGGGCCCACTCAAAGTAATTTGGCCTGGTTTTTTGCTACATCTTTTGCGACAAACTTTCGGCCATCAATGTGGGTTTTGGCTTTTGAATTTTGGCTTCCATTCTGGTGGCCGGATCGCACTGCGACTGCTTAATTGCCATTGACTTTTGTTAAGACGACCAGGGGCCAGCGAAGGATGATGATGATGATGATGACGATGGCACCAGAAAGTTCGCAGTCAAAGGCAAACAATGCCAACGACATCCTTTTGAGATTTCTCACTGCCTGCCCTTCGGACATGACGAAGCCATGATTGAGCACGGACTGAGGGCTGGGACTGGAGCTGGAACTGGAACTGGGGCTGGCAAATGGTCTCGCCATTTTTAGTGAGACAAATAGTTGAGTCTGGGTTGCATTTCCATTTGAGAGCGCAATTTATTTGACTGCGCCACCACGAAGAAGAAGTTTCGAGCAGCAGCGGCGGCGGCATCAGCATCAGCATCAGCAGCTAAGACCGGAAACTCTGCAGCGGAAGTGCAGCCCGTTTTTTCTCTGGCCTCCCCTTCCAGCTTTCTCTTTCTCTTTTCTATTTGATTTCTTTTAGCCCGACTTTATTCTGGCCCCATTTTCGGTGGCTGCTGCTGGCTTTATTTGTTGTCTCATTGCCTCCGCCCCGGCTCGCCTCTGCTGGCCTTTATTCCTTTTCTTTCTTTTTTTTTGGGGTAAGAAATGTGACTTTTACTGCGACAATTTGTGTATCCGCAAATTGTGATTAATTACAGCGGCAGGCAAATACAGAGGGAAAGATAAACCCCGGACTGGACTGGTCAAAACGATGTCTTTTTTATTGCGGCGGCGGCTAATGTGCTGTCAGTGGCGCTAACCCTTTTCTCTCCTCGCCTGACCCTTTTAACATAAATTATTTCGCTGGCAATTTTTGCCATGTGAAATTATGGAAATTATCAACATTTTCATAACTTTCATTTGCGATTTATTAATATTAATTTAAATACTTTGCCTGCATAATTGCGTTATTTCATTAAAAGGATTCATTTCTGTAATTTAGCAAAAAGTTTTACGATGATGTGAAATGTGAATTATTTGAAGTTTGAAGTGCCTTTCCAGACAGAATTTTGTGTAAATGAAGCCACCTTTCATCGGGACGCTCTCAAAGTTCTCTTTGCCTTGGGGACATAATGCAATTGTACCCCAAAAAATGTATAATGTAATATATATAATATATAAATCCTGGGAAATGTGTGTGTGTGTGTGGGACTCGGAAGAATGTAAGGCATTAAAAGCTTAAAGACTTAAAACATTAACACACACACACATATAAATGCAAACTATTTCTGCCGAGGCAAACTCAAAAGATGCCACCGAGTAATGGCTTAGATGGGAGCTGGAAGCTGGGCGGGACGGGACGGGACAGGACGGGATTGCGGCCAGACAGACAGTCAGTCAACGGCAGTTGAGCTCATGATAAAATTTAAATCCGTCAGGTGCTTTTTCACATATATACACACATAAGGGTATGTGCATTTTCCACCCGGCTCTCCCTGGGCAACCACACACATACACATATGAGCTTGGTTATAATTTATTATGCGCCAAATCATGGCAAATGCATTAAAATTTTCGTCTACACCGGCAGAGTGTGGCCAAAAATGTCTGAGCCAGAACGATATGGTCATGTGGCGCTGGGGACATCGGTTTTGCGGTGCTTCTGTTTGTCAAATTTCTTTTGCGTGACTGGAAACTGTGCAGAAGGAGACTGAGTGACGATAAAGTGTCTAGCTATGAGTCCTGCTGTTGCAAGGGAAGGAAATTCTGGGATACATTTTGAGAGAACTAAGTATAGTTTAAAATCTGATCATAATATATGTTATATTACTTTTCATATTTAAAAATTCTATTGACTTAAAAATAGAATTAAGGTAGCATTTCATAAAGGAAATATTTCTTCTATCATTGGTCTTTAACTTACTAAAAATATAATATAAACAATATCCTAAACATCTACTGGATCTTAAAATAAATATATTTTGATTGCCAGCATTTTAAATAAAAAAAAGTCCAACGTTGAAAGTTTATAAACCTTTTCAGTATGTAGACAAGATTTATCACAATTATTGTTTAATAAATATTTTAAAAATTGCTTCAGTTGTCTTACTTACGATTTTTCCTCAACTAATGTAAATATGTATATATTTACTTAATAAAACATTTAACACGCTGTAAAGAACCTTTTCTGAAGGAAAGCAAAGGTGTAAGGGTAGTTAATAATTATCCTTACTTATCTGAATTTTATCTCATAAACATAAACATTAATTTATTTATCTTTCTGCTTAATTTATCATAAGCTTACTTTATCGGTTTAAGGCTTCACATTTTTAATAAGAAGAATATACATTTAAAAAAAAAATATTTTTAATTCCTTAGAAGCCGGCAAGTCACCTTTTTGAACAAGATTCTCTCGCGGTTCACGCATCATAATTACCAAGAGTAAGTAAACAGAATGTGGCCCGAAATAATTGTGTGCCTTAGTTAATTTCCATCGCTACCAAGCCCCAAAAATGTTGGTAAAAACCCCGCATTTCAGTTTACCTCTCTAGATTTTTATGTTTGTTTGTGTGTGTTTTCAGAGTTTCGTCTCTCGGTTGCATATTGTGGGTGTCCGCCCCATAGCCAGCTGACAGCTCGGTGTGTGCCTGAGTGTGGGCACAAATGTCAACAACAAGATTATGACCAAAACCTAGTTGTTGTTGTTGTTGTTCCCTGTGCTGCTGCTGTCGGTGGTTAGCCAAGCAGCTGAAAACAAGGAAAAACCTGCATCAATGGTCGCCACCATAAAGGAATTGTCGTCTGGCAGGACAAACAACGAAATTAGATTGCCCGGCTCCGCACATATGCGCCATATAATATGTTTGTATGCATAATCCATCAATTAATACAGCTGACAAGCGTCTAATTAAATATGTCATGACTGTTTGCCACACCACCTCCTCTCTCTGTGTGTGTGTTCTGTGTGTTGTGCGGTGAAAGCAACTTAATGAAGCTACGACTAAAGACCGGCAAGTTTTCCGCTGCGGGAAAATATCGAAAAGAGAGGGGAAAGAATTGTTATTGCTCCACGAGCCGCAAATTCATTAAAGTTTTAGTAAAATCCATAAATAAATGACTTCTCGCATAACCCAAAAACTTGCCTAAGTAGTAAAAGTATGAAGAAGAATAGACAACGAAATATTAGCAAAGATCATTTATCTTATTGACAGCAAAATATATGAAAGCTAGCGGGCAATTTTAAGAATATAGCCTACTTATGAGGCATATTTATGGTGTAGTTTAAAAAAAATTAATAATATAATATTATTAATTCCTTCGCATCTTTATAGTGTAATTTTCTGAATTTAAATATGTTTTTCAATCCCATTTTTTAAGTTTATTGTTAGTTTTTAGAACATTTTTTCCCCCTGTGCACTTGTCCAAGTTTCATCGACTCAAGTTATTTGCAGACTAATACCATTTGATAGATCATCTTTCCTGCAGCAGGGGGCATATACGATTTTTGACTGCTGCTACTACGTACACTGCTTTTCTTGGTTCTTTTGCAGCTTTTACCTTCTGTCGAGCGACGCATTTCGTTGCTCTTAATCCTTTTTGCACACTCCCCATTTCGCTCCCTTTCCCTTCCATTCAGTCAAACAAAAAACCTTGATAATGGCAGCTCGGCACTCACACATACACACAATGGAAACTTACACACACAAGTACACTGGAAAAAAATATCATATGCCTCTCTTTAGGAATAAGATACGTTTTCCTTCATTTTCTTTTTTTCGTACTTTTAATTTTAGATTTTTATACCAATTGCTATTATTTTTAATTCAGAGAAAAATATAATTATAATTATTTCTTTATCTTATATCAGTGTGACCGTAATCTTAAAATAATATCAATATTTTATAATATTATTGCTGTTACAGAGAATTTTTTATAAATATGAAAGATATTGAAGGATAAAATGCGTTTAACATAAAAAATAAAAAGAAAACATCTTTTCTTTTTGTTCTTGGCAATGCAATGTTATTTTTATATAGAGATCCCCCAGTGTGACCATTTTAATTAGAGTAACCTTCTATTATAAGATTGTTTTTTGTTTAGCTTTAGTTTTACTTGATCTGTACATTTCCTGTAAACTTATAGAGTTTAAATAATTTAAATTTAATTTTAATGAGCATATCCTTTTAAAAACCAAAATTTAGCTTAGTGTAAGAACGCACACATACTCGGGTATGGCTCGGCTATATCCGTTTGCGCATATATGGCAGGGATTAGTGAACATGAATGTTGATAGGCGGCGTTTCAGTGTTTGACAGATGAGTTTTATGGGTTTTTGCGCTTGTCATGTGGAGATGTCTCTCTTCATATGAGTGAGTGTGGCTGTGTGTAGTTTCACGTGTGTGCGTGTGTATCTGTGTGCCAGTCGTTGTCTCCACTGCACTATGGTCCAGTCGACCACTTTGGTTGGCCAAAATCCATTTTTTAAAAGTTAAACAAATCAATTGATTTTGGTATGGATCGATTGGAAATAGAGTGACCATCAACGTGCCACAATCAAAATCTTCATAGGTGGCGCCACTTTCTCGCACGGAGCGCTTAAAGTCAGCTGTTTCTTCGCAAGCCAGCACACGAGAAAAAAGCGTGAAAATTTAGCCAATTCTTTAATTTAAAAAACTCAACAAAAGCGAAAATCTTGATAAATCTTTAAACTGAGTTCGAATCAAAGGGGTTTGTACTATATATTTAAAGTTGTAATATGTTCATAGTCGTTGTAATGTCTTTGTAGTATGGTTTTAAAGTGTGTCGTCAAAAAAAAAAAAAAAAATTTGCCTAAACCTAATATTTAAAAACGTAAAAGTAGTGAATGTCACCTAGTTTCACGTAGAGACCTACTGTGTGTTGTAGAGTATTTAATTCTTGTTCGATTGCATATAGTCTGTAATGCCACTTTTGACCACATTTCTTGAAATTTTCAATGAAAAATTACCTTATTTTGTATGAAAATGACATCTTAAATGCGTTAAAAGTGTCTTTAAACTCATGAAAACTGGGAAATATCCTATAAAAACTATAAAATTTTGTAATTCAGATAAAATACAATGTAAAACCAAAATTTTAAATGGTAGAAAGATTATATAAATAATTTTTTATTAAATTAGAGGCAAAAACTGCTCTATATTCCTTTTTTTCGTAAGGAAACTATAGATATTCCTGATCCGATTCCGATAAAATTTTTAAAAAGTAGTTAAAATAGCATAATCTTTATGTAACCAAATTTTTATGGATTTA